>KN495004.1:0-20188 GCA_000787155.1 Scartelaos histophorus | reverse complement strand
TAAGTAATAATTGTGAAAGGAGTGTGTGATTAAGGAAAATTGTTATACAGAGACCATTCATGGCTAACATGTGAGCCTGAATGGTTATATTTTCTTTGTGTTTTGGTAGTTTAAGATTTTTTTTCTTTTTCTTTTTTTCTATTTTATATGAACAACTTTAAATTTATTATCAGATTAGTCAAAAATAGGGACACCTGGGAAATCCTTGTATAAAACTGAGACAAATCACTGGTTTTGGATAAATCTGCAGGGGCAGGGGACACAGGGCTCAAAATTGGGACTCGGGTAAATAGTGAAATAGGGCACGTTGCATGTCAAAAACAATTAAATAGCCTATAACTAAGTATAAAATGAAAGCTTCAGAAAGCTTACATCGAGTGACTGCCAGGCAAACTGTAAATTATTTTAGTTTCCTAAGAAGCATAAACTGTGGAATGCCTTACCTGGAAGCCAAGGAAATATAATTTTCCATCCAAACGAGGTTGCAAACTTTTCATTCATAAACTCAAGAAGCCGTAAAACATGTGAAACCGTCGTAAAAGGCTGCGCATGCGCTAAAGCGGGTGCCAGCTTTTCCGACAGGAAACAGCGGTTTGTTTGAAACAGAAGCGGAAGAAACACGGGGCTGTTGCTGTTGACAACCGTGTTATGCACTGCGAAACCTGCGGGATCCTCAGCCCTAGGGATAAACCATCGCTATATTTGTGAATGATTAACTTTTTGAGATGCTTATATCGGCGTGACCACGGTTGAAATTGTTTAGTATAAGGCTGTCAGTGCAAATGTGTTGCTTGTACGAGTTCTCAATGAGTGGCTAAAGTTAGCTAGCATCCTCTTCCCAGCTCGTTTTAAAGTTTTACATCGGGGAGTTATCTGATCAAGCAGAGATCATGGAGAGGTAAGTGTTAGCTATATTTTTATAACGCTGCCCTGTATCATACACATTTTATCTGGAATGTGCTGCGTTTACAATATATTTGCTAACAGAACTTTTCAAAGCTCATGTCATTTGAATGTTCAAAATTGTCGACTGGAGGCAAAATGAAGCTAACATAATATATTGATTAACTGATGAGCAGACCTAAATGCTAATGGTTTCATGACATAACAAAAAATAAGCTACTATTTTATTAATTTTCATTGGACAAATCTTATTTACTTTGCTTCACTGTTAAGAAGGATGGATAAAATACAGTTTTCTAACCCTAAAATAGTATTGAGGCTTCACAAAAAGTGTAATTTATGATGAAATGTGTAATATGCCAGTAAACTGTATTTCTGTAAGGATTTGTCCAGTAAAACCTCAAAATGTGGTTTTGGCTTTGTAAAAATGCTTACTGTCGATCATAAACTCTTGTCAGATAAACAGTTAATGTTGAAAATGTGCTGCTTGTACGAGTTCTCAATGAGTGGCTAAAGTTAGCTAGCATCCTCTTCCCAGCTCGTTTTAAAGTTTTACATCGGGGAGTTATCTGATCAAGCAGAGATCATGGAGAGGTAAGTGTTAGCTATATTTTTATAACGCTGCCCTGTATCATACACATTTTATCTGGAATGTGCTGCGTTTACAATATATTTGCTAACAGAACTTTTCAAAGCTCATGTCATTTGAATGTTCAAAATTGTCGACTGGAGGCAAAATGAAGCTAACATAATATATTGATTAACTGATGAGCAGACCTAAATGCTAATGGTTTCATGACATAACAAAAAATAAGCTACTATTTTATTAATTTTCATTGGACAAATCTTATTTACTTTGCTTCACTGTTAAGAAGGATGGATAAAATACAGTTTTCTAACCCTAAAATAGTATTGAGGCTTCACAAAAAGTATAATTTATGATGAAATGTGTAATATGCCTGTAAACTGTATTTCTGTAAGGATTTGTCCAGTAAAACCTCAAAATGTGGTTTTGGCTTTGTAAAAATGCTTAGTGTCGATCATAAACTCTTGTCAGATAAACAGTTAATGTAAAACACAATTGTAAGTGTTTTTAAACTGGACTCTGAGATCATTCACATGTATCTGAGTGGTTTTCATGTTCCAAATTGTCCTTGATGTTTCATAATGTGTGATATTCTGAAGTTAATCTCAGTTTTCCCATTAAAATCCCATTATGTTCCACTTCACTTTTGCCTCCAGCTGCCTCCTTTCTAGAATTTAGAATGTTTTTGTTTACTGTTTTTCAAAGGGTTCATAGTATTAACCTGTAATAAACCTGTGATGTCTTTCCCCGTCTTTATTCCCAGCCCCACTATAATCACAGATGACAGTGATTCACGGATCCTTGTGTTGGAGGAACAAGTGAAGACTTTATCAGATGAGCTTATGCAGTGCCAGGTCTGTATTATATAACTATTAATAACTCAATAATAGCATGCGAATGAGGTAACCTGTCTTTGTATCATTAATCAGTAAGTAAACAGCACTAGTGACACTCCTCAGGCTGTTTATTGATTTTGTACTTGTGTCTAAAAATAATTAGTCTATTAGTCATTGCACCAAGACACATAATCTGGTCTTTGACTGTAGTGACATTCAATATAGTATCTAAATAGTGTTGTGTAATTTGTATTGCTTATAACTTAGACTTAAGGGTTTATCTGCATAATTGGTTGTCTTCTGTAGTTGATTGATTTGATTGATTCGTTTCATATGCAAATTTGAAATTGATGTATATATTTTAGTCATATAAAAGTCATAAAGTTGTTCTTGTACTATATTGTTGTGTGAAAAGGTTATAAAGGTCCTTATGTAATCTTGACCGAGATGGAAAATAACTTATAACAAATACTCTGTTACTATAATTGAGAAGATTTTTGGGGTAATTTTACTTTTTTGTATAAGTTTTTAAAGTTGATTAAGTTTTGTATGAAATATTGATCTAAACTGTGTAGGGTGTAGTTTCTAGTATTCTGAGTAGTATTACTTTATACATACTTAGTTACTTTCCTAAAGTAAAATTTTGGCAGCAATACATGTACTTGTGTATGATTATACATTTTCAGTATTCTTCCCACTACTGGTCATGACCAAATATTATACTCAATATATTATCTAATGAGTGGCATAAAAGTCTCATAAATAACACTGAAGTTTGCCCCAGGTAAGATATTTTTGTACTATACTAGCACGATGCCAGCCTGTTCCTCCTCTCTCTCTGTGACTGTAGAGGCTGTCCTTGCACGCTCACCACCAGGTGGTGCCTAAAAGCGTGAGTGAAGTGAACTCAGATCTCACTTTGCATATGCTCAGATGAGCACTATGATGAGGACTAACTCATACAGGCAGACAAGTGTCATTTTTATTTAAAACATTTATTGGTGCACAGTTCATGGTGTCACATGATGAAAAGAATGCTCAACACATTATCACTGTTTATTTGAAACTACAGATGCAGAGCAATGTTAAGCCCCAAAAATATTGTACACACTGTTGCATAAACTAAATCTAAGATTTTTTTGAACTATTTCATTGCCTTTATATGTTGACAAACTATTGATAATACTATACTTTATATTAAGAGCTCCCTAATGGTCTTTTTTGATATTTTGATCGTCATTGTCACTTCATTGTGTTTGACCTGCTCCAGAGTTTTACAGTTTAAGAGCGTTGGTGTTTCTCGTGTCCTTGTAATTATCAGTTCTCCCACAGCCTGTTGGTGAAGTGGAGCCCGTCCTTGGTGGTCTCATCTTGGGAAGGCCATCAGTGATTCTGTCTATCTAATAAGGACCTAAAGTCGTGTACTGTACCATTTAAACCGTGGCATTTGAATACCATTGAAGTTTTAAGTCTCTGGCACCATGTACTTCTGGACGACCATTAAGGAGAAAAAGGCTGATCTGTAGAGCAGCAAATGATCCTACTAGACCAGTGCTAATGTTATTAATATGTGGCTTGATTCCAGTGGCTCCCTCTTTGGTATGTTTAGCCCGTGGTGTTTTAGTGTCTAGATTTTTTCAAATGAATAATTCAGCCATCATCAAACAGACATCCATCGCATGTTTTAAAGAGCGTATGGCAGATGAGAGGGCCTTGATGAGCCTGCCCGAACACGTGTGCTCATGTGGGGCGTCTAATGGCAGCCAAAGGCCAGTCAGAGCCAGAGCTTTTTCAAGTTGCTGGTTAATTTTCTTGGTTTGCTGTTTGGACGACTGATTTGGATGGACCCTTCATCCTAACTGTGTACACATACAAATGCTTACTGACATGAGTATCCACACTCCTCCACTTTGTATGTTGAGCTCATGGTCGTATCAAGGTCTGCTTCTGCCATTTGACTAAATAATTGATAAGACACTTTTGAGAAGGGGCTTAAGATTCATGTACTAATTGGAGACCAGTAGATTCCAGTGGGAAGGAGGACTTTTATCTTCTGATGATGTGAACATAATTTATCAGATAATTTTATATTAAGTCGATTTGGTATAATTCTGTCTTTTAATGTCAGAAAATGTACTTTTTAGATGTCCCTCATTAAATGTAATGTAGCTTAAAAATGTTTGAAAAAGCAGAGAGACAATTTGAATTGGAAATGTGTCAGGGGCATGGCGGGTGCTGCACTTGAGGATGACTCTCTCTGTCATCAGTTTGGAGTTTCTTTGGGGCTAGTTACTTTGCAGCGGCGGTGGAAAAACACATCTGGAGAAAGCAATTGATTAATAAGAAAAACGCAGCAAGCTCCTGTTTTGATTTGGACGGCGGCTCCCTGGTCATAAATAGTGCATAATGACAAGTGTCAATGCCTGCTCCCCTTGAGTCGAAGGTCACATCTCAGTGATGAAGATCCCCGTTAAGAGCGGAGCGTAATTAGAGAGGGCAGAGCAGATCAAAAATTATTTGTATAAGATCGTTAAATTATTGATTGCTGGCAGTTCTGTCTTATGCTAATGTCACTGAGAGCCCTCTTTCATTTTTCTGGGCTTCTAGCTGTATTCAGCGGTTTCCTTATTTGACATTTCTTCATTTTTATACAAATTAATTCAGGACAGATATGGGTAGACTAAATACATGTTTAAATTATGTTTATTCTTCTTCAATAAATCTTCTGCCTCTTCAAGAGTTGGAGTTTGGTGTGAATTCCAGTAACTAAGGGTTTCACGATGGGCTCACTCCTGTGTTCAGTCACAACACTGGCACAGTATTATGTACGTGTGTGTGCAGAGACCATAACGCAGCATTAGTAATAATTCAATGTTAACAGTTATTCCTGCCCAAACTAATGGGGGCTTTATAGACTGAAACAGGCACGTCATATGGCAAAGGCACTCACCAGTTTCCAGTCAGAACTGATGAAGCCACCTGGATATTGTGTGGCGATGTCTTTTAGGGTTGTGCATTACCATTAATCTGGCGATATGATACATATCATGATATATCTGAATACCAAAATACAGGACGATGTATTGTGATTTAAATTTATGTTTAATATTAAGGTTGAGAACTCCTTCATGAGACCAAAATTGGATGAAATACATTTAGTTTAATTTTCAAATAATCAAAACAGTAAATGGAAGTTATGTTTTTTTTTTTTTCATAAAGAACATGACTTTAAAAAAATGATTTGGATGCTTTTTGAATCGATTCGAGAGTGATGCAAAGAAGTATCATGATATATCACTGAATTGATTTTTTTTCTTGCACCCCTAATGTCTTTACTCTGAAACTTTTGCCCGTTTGACAGAATTACATTGAGGATTGCGTTTATACTATGGAACCTACCTGGACAACTGTGGGGTTACACAATAGATCTGCTATAATTTAGAAAATAGTCTAATTGCGATTTTTTCCAACAAATATAAAATGTAGGAGTCTGTCCAAAGTTCACGTTGTACAAAACTCCTCCAGCATTAACTTTTGACTGAAATATGAACTGATAAACTCGTATCTTAAACCCATACAGGTGTACTTCATGTATGATTCATATTACAGCATATTATTGGGTGAACATGTCTATTCCTTTTTTAAATCAACTCTTCAACTTTATTTCCACAGGCGGACAAGGAGTTTGTGTGGTCCCTGTGGAAACGTCTACAAGTGGCCAATCCGGACTTGACCCAGGCTGTCAGTTTGGTGGTGGAGCGGTGAGTGCGTTCGTCTCTCAAATTGCTTTACCTGAGAAAATTCCTTTATCTCACGGCGAGTCGGAGAAATATGTGTGAAAGTGGGAACGGGGCTTTTAAGGCACCGGGGCCATTCTGCTGGGGGTTACCGGGGAATCTGGTGCCGATGCTGATTTAAGCCTGCTTATCCCCGGTCTACAGGTTTAGCCACGGAAGCCTCTTTAATGAAAACGCTCGCCTCCTCTGCTCCCACTCTGGACAGCTGATACTCGTCTGCCAAGTGCGCGTCTTTATCGGATAAATTGTGAGACGGAATATGACCTTTTTGCCGCGTGTCTAAGCTATACTCAAAACAGTGGCATGGGAACTTTCTGAAGAGAGCTGGTCTTAAAGGGCCCATATTACATTGTTTTCTGATCTATGTTATAATCTTGTGTTTTCCTCAAATCATACAACATGTTTAACACACAAACCCTGCATATTTAGGCTGGGTTAGGATCTGTTCCACCTTGTGATGTGTGTTTTTCAACTCCATACGTCTCACTTTCAGCCCTGGAATAGCTCATCTCCACTGAAAAAAGGCAAAATGTAGACTTGAAAACTGCCACTACATGACATCACAAGGTGGAACAGAGCATTTTGAGCTTTGGAGATGCAGTAAAGACTAATAATAAAGGGTTACTTGAACATGTGAATGAAACAAAACAGAACTCCGGGTGCGTTTTTGATGAGATAACAACATTTTAACTCACAATATCAACTCAGTTTTGCTGGAAAATCTGTATCTATAAATGAGAAAAATGTAAAAACAGAAAAGTTTCCACCACCAGCAGATACTTGGATGACTTTTCTTAGTAGCGTGCGAGAAACTGAGTCATCAGAACTCCTCTTTCAGTTCCCCTGCTCCTTCCCCACCTTCCGGGCCCCTCAGGAAGCCCATCAAAAGTGCGCGAGCGATGGAAACACGCGCCCAGAGAGTGTAGGTGCTCTGTATCACCTGATCCGCACGAGGATATTGACATGATAATTGTGTCGACTCCAGTCAAGCGCTGGCACCCACTGGGACCCTCCACCCTGCGACCCCTCCCCTTCCCGGGCCGCTCTTGTTCAGTGATTGGTTGGATGCTCAGGACATGGCGAATACAGCCCCGACGTACAAGGGAGATGTAGTTCCTCGCCCCCCCAGGACCCCCACGTACTTATTTCAGAGTGTGCCAGGGGAGGGGGCGGGCGATCAAGAGGCAAAGAGACACGTGGAAAGGTCCCGTGGATAGGTGTAAGTGATGAGCGCTGCTGGGATGGTGGCCCCAGTGGGACATATGCGGTTGAAACAAACGGGTCCCAAAACGCACCTCTGTTTTTGTCTCCCTAAAAGTTTATCATGATAAAAGAGGAGTGAGCATGGGCTTAGTGCTGCTCTGGGAATAGTCGTCTCTCACTGTAGTTTTCTCTGTGTAGTTCTTAGTGAAAATAATCTCACAGTATTTACATTTAAATGACATGTTTAAGTTGGGAATTATATTTTAAAAATGCATGAATTGGCAAATAACAAACTTTAACATGTTAAAGGTTCTATATTACGCAAAATTGATAAATGTTTATTTGTAAGTTGTGACCTAAATATCTTGTGTTTTCTACTCTCTAGAGAAAAGCACAAAGCAGAGATGAAGGACAGGAAGGTGCTGGAGATTCTGCAGTCCAAGGACTTCAGAATCCAAGACCTGGAGCAGGTACAGTTTTGAAACTGGATGAGCAAAAAAAAAAGGAACTTGGCTAAAAATCTACTCAAGTGGAACAATACAGCAGGCAAAATTATAACATACCAAATAGAAGATTGAGCAATATGTTTTTTTAGGGTTTTTTCATGCTATGATTGTTTAGATTCCAGAGGCCAGTGAGCTCTGCTGATATTTTCTAAAACAATTAAATTCACTACAGACTCCCCTGCAGACCTAAAAGAAAGCTGTGTTGTCCCATTTTGTCCAGTCATTTTCTTCACACTAAAGTGAACAAATTGACCTTTATGCATATTCTTAAGCAGCAGGTCAGTCTAAACAGATGTGGACAGCCTATACGCTAAAGTGCAAATATCAACCCCATGTACTGACCAAGCGACATATCTGTCTATCTCTAATACAAAGTGCTGCTTGAAGGACCAGTTACTATTTACTTTTGAATGCATTATTATCAGTCTTTTATGCAAAACGTGGTTAGAAACTGTTAAAGTGAATTAAGTTGCTATAAAACATAATCCACATTATCTCTCTCCAGAGCTGTGAAGTGTCATTTTGTCTGTTTGTTTTTGAAATCTAAACGTCTCAGTGCTTTTCTGTTTCATATAAAAATGAAATGTTGTGTTGAGCCTAATCAACACGACTTTTTAAGCTCATAACAATAATGGCACGGCTGATGCACTTTCCTCCTCCTCCTCCTCCTCCCTCAGCAAAGTCTCTTTCATTAGCATCCCTCAACCAGACTGTACTTAATGAGACTGGCAGCAGTAAAGTCATGAGGTTGCCAGTATTTTCCCCTCTTTAGTTCACTAAACACCACTAAAGCACTTTATGAAGCCTGGATGCCTAATAGGTTCTAGACTTATGCATAGTTTATGTGCAGTGTAAAATGAAACTGACTTTTACCTCCACCAGCTGGTTATGTTTTGCTAAAATTGAATATAATTTTATTTTTGGTGGAACAGAGATTAGCACATAGCAGCATAGAAATGTGAATGGTAGTGGAGCTGAATAAAGTCCAAGGCGCTTTAGTGCACAAAAAAATATAAAATAATTTAATAAGACATGGACCAGCCTCTGTCTGAGTGTCTTCATCAGTGCTCAAAGGTAAAATTGTGAGGACACCAAGTGAGTTGCTACAATGGAAGGTGGTTACAATGGTTATAATGACACAAAACACAGTAATTAAAAAATAAAAATGATGCATCATGTACACAGCTTAAACAGTGATAGAAAATTAGAATATTACAACTGTAGAATTCTTTTTACTGTTTTTATTTGTAATGGGATCTGATCTGAAAATTCTAAAATGTAAATTAAAATAATAAAATCGAAGCAGGATTTGGAGCAGGATTCAACTCTTGGAAGGTTAAATTAAAAAAAAAAAAAAAGTTAACAATATCTAAAAAATCTAAAATGGACATATAACCCAGTCCTGATTAAAACTAATGCTCCATACCCTTAACTTTTGATGATTGTGAATTCTAGTTACAACATGAAAATCCTTTCACACTGGATCAGAGCGTATATTACAAATAAAAATACAATTCTCTTACATAATACCAGCAATGCATATTTGTCCGGTAATGATTAAATATTATGGAAGTTGTCAAATGAAAATCTCCAGCCATGATGTCTTTTCGACGTTATACTGTATTCACTTTCCCCTTGCTACTCCATTTCATTTTTGTAACATAATTAGCTTTCATTTTGAATCGCACTGGGAATTTTCCGACTGCTAATCTCTCTGTCCTAGACCTCTTAACTTCCTGCCCCCCCTCCCTTCTCCCCCTGTTCCTCTTGTCTATCAATTGAGCCTCAAATTGTTCTCGCCTACCTCATTATCAACGTTTGAATGTATTTTCCACTCGCCAGTATAAATCTCTATTAAAGCCCCTCTGTTCTTTGCACGGCGAGCTCGGAGTACGTGGAACGCTAAATCCACTATCTGGGTATATATATATCGCCGTGATTTCCCCCATACAATTAATTGCATCCCAGAGCACAGTGTTATTTGAGAGGAGGGTGTACCCAAAGAAGGCTGCGGATTATGAGCCAACGCCGAACCCCAGGTGAGACTGAGGAAGGAGGCCAGTCTCTGCCTACTATGGCCACTTCTGCTGCCAAAAACAGGAAGTGAACAATATGTACTGAAATATGCATATGCTGTTGGCCTATACTGAAATAAACAGATGTGTACGGGTAATGAATTTCTTATGATGGCTCAGTGATAGTTTGATCATTTTGAGTACGGTGATTGCAGTTAGATATGGGATTTAAATAGTGATCACATTTCTTACATCTTCTGGAGAATTAATCTTTGCAGGGATTTTAGAATTTGAAGTTTTTGAGCGCTGAACTACAAAGATGGCAAAGATTTTTTTCTTTTCATCTGTGTAATGTTATTTGTACAAACAAGGCTATTAATGCCAACAAAAAAGCAAACAAACAAATAAAATGTTTACAATAGAAAATGAATCCGCTCTAAAATTTGGTACCAAATCCTCAAAAAAACACTTTCTTCATCAATATGTCCAGTTCCATTCTAAATGTGCCTGATATATCACTATTAAACAAAAAACACACGTCCATAATATTTTCCAAAGTGGTATGTGAGACAATCATAAATAAGATATCGCTGAAATATGATATTTTCCAGGAGTTAAATGAAAAAAACAAGTGCCAATGTTTTGCTACCCAGCAGGCCGCTTCATCAGGGCTTGTATGTTTGTGTTTTATTTTAGGCAGTGAATTTAACTGGCTTCATGGAAGGTATTTAGCATTGAGTTCCTCCCTCCTCCTATTCTTTTGCATTTACAGAGTGGAAACATCCACAAAAACATTCTCACATTTTACATTGTTTTAAGTTGTTGTTTCTGTATGTTTGTGTTTGTCCTGCAGAAGGTAGCAGTGCAGCAACAGGAGCTGAGCAAACTGGTGCAGAGGGGTCTGTCAGAGGAGGAGAGCGCCGTAATGAAGAACCAAGTCACAGCTCTGCAAGAACAACTGGAGGCTCGCAGCCTGGAGCTCACAGTGGGTGAAACAAATGCTCTGTGACAGTGCGAGCCTTCGTCCCTGTGACACCAAACCCAACAAGTCCCCCTCGGCTATAGCCACGGGCGCTTCAATGATTTAAGGAGCTCAGCCTCTGCAGCACACGGCATCACTGTCTCCAGCCTTTTCACCCTGTCTCTGCTCTACCTCTGTCTCACACTGACAACAGAGAATACTTAACAGCTGGAGAAGTGTGTGTGTGCATGTGAAGGAGAGGGAGGAAAGCAGGTTGTTAACTTGTAGATAAATACTTAATGACTCTTTCGGTAGCAGAAGTGTGTGTGATGGTGTGGCCTCTGCCTAATTATACTTCGATGGGACTTGGTTATGATTAATTGATAAAGGAGCGGTCCTTACATGGTCTTGGTACAGTCTCATGGAGGGAAATGGTGGGGGACAGCTTCAAAGCAGAGCGGGCCTGAGTCTAATGGGTCTTGCAGAAGCTGCATTCTCATTAGGAGGCTGTCATTAAAGCAGACAGACTGGCCCCTGTACCTGCGTGAGCCTGGCTCCTGCAGCATGTGTCTGTGTGCACCGGCCAACATCTGGCCATGAGGGCCCCGTCACACAGTCGTACAGCACAGGTGACCTTGGCCAATCAGGGGCCCATGCAGGGGCCTCCCACTGCACAGCCCATCCACTTTTTACATATTCATCTCACCCACTGTCTGCCAGGTTATTTTTCTTTTTTCACTGGTGAATCTTTTTTGTTGCAAAGTCTTTTCTGTGCCCATTGTTTATTTGGCCCATGTGACCCCATCCTCACGCACGCATCTTCTCCAGGAAATGAAGAGTGAGTGTAAAAGGCAGAGGGAGGAAGATCAGCGGGTGGTGCAGGCTCTGGAGGAGAAGAAAGAGGGATTAGAAGCCCGCTGTGCTGCCCTGCGATCTGACCTGGAGGAGAGAGAGAGGCAGGTCTGTGCCCAGAGGGAGCAGAGGGACACTGCCCAGGAGAGAGTCAAGGTATGTGGGGACAAGCAGGACACCTATGGTCCTCATTTATATAAGAACAGCTAATCCCACAGTCAGGGTGTGCTCAATGCACCAGATCTAATGCATCCAAACAAGTACATCTCCATTTCTCATTTATCAAAATATATATAATAGAGTTATTTTTACGTAAATTAGTACAGATAAAATAAAACAAAGTACAAATCAAATGTATTGCGTAGTACTTGTTAGATACATTTATAAGTGTAGAAATACATATTCTATATATTATATACTATACTTATTATATATACATTTTAATTAGAGTTGCATTATGGTAATAATCATTCTTAGCACAAGGTGATATGTATTCTGTTTTTGGTGTCATTTTTGGAGGGTCAATAGAGTATGTATCTATCTTTGCTGACGCTAAAGTCCCAGGTTAAAGATGTGGCTGCAGAATCTTCCATTTGTACCCTGGAAACCAATTTGTAGAAAACATCTTCCTTTAGTTGAGATGAGGTGAGCGAAAGTGCTGAATAAGTCAGGGCTGCAGAGTAATTACACATGGACAGTGACCAGCAGAAGTCTTTGTACGTCTGTCAGCCTGAGACACTTCAGCTGATGAGATATCACACTGTTTAGAACGATGGAGAAACCAGGCTTTAATCCTAACAGACACTTTAAATTGAGTAACATTATACTTATTAAATACAATGATATGAGAAATACATTGAGAAATTCCGACCTTGGTATAAAAATAATAATAACTAGTTCTTGAGCCTGTGGACTGTAATAAATAGTGGATTTCAAAATCAAATATAAGTACATTTTGCTTCGTCTATTGCTACAGTGTAAAATCTTAAGTACTGTATGTGAAAAGTTTGTTGCTTTGACCAGGAGCTGGAGGTGGAGCTGCACAGGACCTGGCAGGAGCTCTCCACCGTGCAGAGCCACAGCGGCGGTTTGGCAGCGCAGCTCTCTGCCA
The DNA here is from genome assembly GCA_000787155.1 of Scartelaos histophorus. Classification (NCBI taxonomy): domain Eukaryota; kingdom Metazoa; phylum Chordata; class Actinopteri; order Gobiiformes; family Gobiidae; genus Scartelaos; species Scartelaos histophorus. Next base: position 7,418 of record KN495004.1, on the reverse strand, counting down.
AAGACCGAGAACTGATGACAAAAGAGCAGCAACTCGCACAACTCCGGTCAGACAACTTCACCCTGACAGAGACGGGCCTCTCATTTGTAACGTCATATCAAAAGTGTATCAGAAGTAGGGACGTCACCATAATAAACTTTAGTGTGGAGATTATTATAAGAAAAAAACATTGCAACTTAACGAGTATTCAGCGCGACCAAAATAGTGAAGTAACATATCCTTTCTTTCTTACTGTAACTTTACTATAGCGTTACATTTAGTGTCGATACTAAAATTCAAACACGATTTTGATACTGAGGAATTGACTTGACGCTCAATACCAATTCTGATGCTACAATGATAATAAAAACACACTTTATTTAGACAACAGACAGACATTTTCACTATTAGATCATTGTATTTTCTTTTATATCGCCACATGACCTTATATTTGTGTAATTCTTCAGTCGTCCAGGTGACTCAAATGTTGTTAACCATTCTGTGACATCACTAGGTGGAACAGAGCATTTTGAGCTTTGAAAATGTAAATAGACTAATCATAAAGGATTACTCAGAATTGTGTAATTGAAACTAAATACAACTCCAGGTATGTTTTTGATGAGGTAACGACATTCTAACATGGTTTAAAGCTCCCATGAGTGAATTTTGTGAAATATAAGACTAGGGCTGCACGATATTGAAAATGAATGCGATATGCGATACGGGTGTCAAGCATTGCGATAACGATATTATTGCGATATTTTCTTTTAACCTAAAAAAAAATGCTTTGTACATTCACATGTTTGCCTCTATGACGTTTTTCATAAGGAGTGCCGCACGCGAAACTTTCATTTATGCTCGTCTGTGCTTTTCGTTTTTGCGACTGTACCTGCGTAACATTGGTTGCTGAAGTTTTTGACTGAATAAAATCACTGTATAGCTCCCTGTGGTTGCGTTCGAGGTGGCTGTGTAAGTTCGTCGTGTTTCCTCTCGACGTTGCGATAACTTTCCGGCACGACTTGCACAGCACTTGCGTCTGTGACACGTCGTCCCGTCTGAAGCCAAAGTCCCAAATTCCGGAGCTGCTGTGCTTTTTAGGCACAAGTTGTTCGCTGTTGTCGTCTTCACTGACTTCTTCATTACCCGCCATGGTGACTGTAGTGTTTTCCCGTCATGCACTGCGAGTCCACGCGCTCGCTCTAGCTAGCAAAACATTACGTTTAAGGGCGCGTCGGAATTGTGAACTCCAGAACGCAATAAACTCATGATTTACACATAAAACAATTAAAAAATATCGCGCATCTTTGCGATGTGGATATCGCACGTGCTATTATCGCGATGACGATATTTTTTCGATATATCGTGCAGCCCTATATAAGACTTTTAACTACTTTTTTGCTGTATAAGTTGCGCAAAAACAACTTTATTTTGTATCTAAAACTGTCACGATTATTACTTTTTAGCTCTTATTCTAATATTGTGACCTGCATAACCACAATTATTGATTAGCTTAATAAACTTGGCATCCTTAATCAGAAGTAATCTGAGCTGCAGCGGTAGACTGAATGCAGAGATGGTATATTTCTCACTACGCTACGAGGCTTCAGGGTGACAGAGATTTCTTCCACTCCGGCTCACCTAAAGCCACTTGATAAGCCCTGCATAGTGGATGTGCTTTAAAGGAGGGAGGAAAGGGAAACGGGGCAGGCTTTGGCTAAGCTTTAGTCGATATGATAAAAACTGTGAGAACCATTGGGGTCTTAGCGGTAATCTCAACCTTTTTTAACTACTTTTCTGTTTTAATGCCACTGGAACTTTGACATGTTAGTCACACCTCGGCTGGAGACCGATCTGAAGGGTTTAAAGTGGGGATTAGACATGTCCTGAGAAGTTACTAAGAGGAGTGGAATGTTAAAAATTGAAATGCGTTCTGATAAAGAGTTAGATAATTAATTGTTCGTCCTATTATTAGGCCTTCGTTAAAGTCACAGCTTTCTATCGAGCTACTGATTCAACTACAGGTGTTATTTATTTGCTCAAAAATATTTTCAAAATCATCCAATCCTACTGTGAGTGGGCTCGCCTCTCCACAAATCTAACCTGTAATTTGAATCTGTGGAGATTTTTAAGTTTGTGGCTATTGTGGGACATTCTAGGCACCTCTACACGGAGACAAGCACCTGACAAATTACATATTGCACCTTTAAGTAAATTCTAATCTAATCTGTGGAGCTGCAAGACTAATCACAGTCAAAACAGAAGCAATTGGATTAGTCACAATAAAAAATCTATTATTTTCTTCTGCGGATGGTTATATATCGTGCAAAAGAGGTGGCAGGAGTGCTACTTGTCTAGAGATTGTGCAAATTTGTCCGTTTGGTGCTCTTCACTAGTTCACCAGTTTCATATACAAAGCTGGAAAAAACTCGGGCACTCACAAAGTACAAAATAATTAAAAGCCTTTATTCCCTCCTGTTGAACATCTCTTTCTTTAAATCTGCCATCTCCAGTTTGTTCTGATAAAGACAGAGAGACTGAAAGACTTTTAATCGTAATTATTTTGTACTTTGGGAGTGCTTCCGTTTTTTTCAAATTTGTACCTACTGCAAATATCCTGTTCTGTTATGCGTTGTACCTGCTCACCCTGTAGTTTACACCTCTACAAAATGTTCTGAAAGTAAAATGCTTGCAGTGACAGTTACTTTATTTCATTATTATCTCAAATGTTGATGCTTCTGGACTTGTGCTCTCCACGTTGAAATAATAAACACATTTGTCTGTTTGTACGTGTATCAATAAAATGTCCCTCTAATGCTTTTGTGTTCTGTAGGAAGGAGTGTGCAGAGGTGCAGGCCTTGTACAGACAGAGTGCGGAACATGCAGCAGATCAGAGCCTCCTGATCCGACAGTTAGAAGGCCTCAACCTGGACACGCAGCGAGTCATGAGGAACCAGGAGGAGTCGCACAACGCTGACGCTACTTCTTATCAAAAGGTTTTCACAAGTTTATCAGTCATTGGAAAAATCTTTGCATTTTTTTTACACTATCTCATCTCATTTTCCATTGTAATGGGCATAATAAACATGGTACTTGCTATGAAATATACAAAAGAATAACCCCCCCCTCCATTTTTATTAAATATTATTGACCTGTGAGCCTGGGAACACCTCGGGGTCCCACATTAGGGCTTAGTGGAAGTGTCTGCATTGCAAAAAAGAAAAAGAACACTTAAATCTATCAGAAAATGATTTAAAAGTAGTGAAATTATCTGTACATGCAGGACGGTAATTTTACTTGACAAATTATCTTAAAATAAACTACCTCTAGACTAGAATGAAGCAGCCTCAGAACTAGTGAGTAGATATTAAATGTTAAAACAAGATGAAAAACCTGATATAAGTTTTAAAATCTTGGCCATAGAAATTTGCAATGTGGTGTGAGGAAAGTCTGGGAGTCTTTGCTTAGAATGCTGCCTGCAGACTCTGGATAAGTGAAAGAATGACCTGTAGAATGCCGTAATTTCAATAAAGTTATTCATATTATGCCCACAAAATAACCTTTGAAAAATACAACACAGAAAATTCCGATTGTGAGATAATTTAATCACTCCTGTACCTTTTTTTAAACCTTGAAAAATCTGAACTGCTTATGTAAAACGCCTTGAGACAGCCGCTCTTTTGTTTCCCCCATTCAGCCTCTTCTCTCGTATATGTTCCACAGTTGTACACAGAGCTGAGCCAGAGCTACCAGGCCCTAGTCTCCAGCGAGGCCCAGCTCCGACAGAGCCTCCAGGACCTCAGCGACCAGCTCGCTCAGAAAGACCAGCAGCTCCACCAACTGCAGTCCCAGATCCTGCAGCTACAACAAACCCAGGCACCGCCGCAACTTCCCCCACAGCAAACCCCTCTCGCCGGCCCCTCTCCCAACAGACAAACTAACTTTAAGGTGAGCGCTGCGCTGTCCTTTAGCATCTCGCCTACGGACGACATTCTGCTTTTTTTATTTATTAAACGCTTTGCTAACTTGAGGCTAAGTAGTGTTTTCATAATGCGCGCTATCTGTCAAACTCTGACATAGATTTGTGTGGGTATAGAAAGAGTTATACAAGAGTTATTTATACATTCAAATATGGCTACGCTCTCTCTCTAACCTATGCACGCTCTTTTCCATAATGTCATGACCCCTCTGTCAATCATGAAGAGGAGGCTTGTGTTTAATTGTCCCGAGGTTGAGTAAATGAGATATGTAGGTGGATGAGAGCTCTGTCGACATACTTGTAACTGACAAGCCCGAGCGTGGAATGTACTCCTGCTCTATAACTAAGCATCACAGGCTCTGGTCTGGTCCATCACCCTTGATCTGTTCTCCTCTTTTTACACCAGTGTCTTTCATGTCATTTTTCTGATCTTCCCTTACATTGGGTAAACACGACTGGGTTACACGCTGCTCCCTCCGCCTCCGCCTGTGCACCTGGCCTGGTAGCGCTCAAAGGGAGTAATTGATGGTACAAGATGAGAATTGATATAATTGGCGTCATGAAAAGGTCTCTTGATGTCTTAAACATAGAGCTAGAGGTACAGTTCCTTGTCCAAGCTCCAAACCTTTGAACCCCAAGGCAGAGCGTGTGGAGAATATATTTATCACCAGAGCTGCAGAGTAAGTGGCCTTTAATAGCTTCAATGGAGGAGCTTCTTGGACCACACCGAGTCACAGACAGACGGGGTGACAGGCGCTGCAGACTGTGTGACAGGGCTTATTCTGCTGCTGATGCTGCCCCCAGCCAAGTCTGCTCTAGTTATCCTTCCATGCACACTTCTGATGGAGATGAATATAACATAGTGTCTCTAAGATTAACTAGAATGAAATGTAAATTATGTGTTTTTTAAAGTAACAATTTATTTAATTTTTTTGCTTTTTGTGGAGTATAGTAGTACATGTATTAAATAAGAGTGAAGTGACAGTTATGAATGGTTATTGATATATTTATAGAAGAATTTTATTGTAAAAAATAAATACGAATATGCGTTTTAATTGCTAATGAACATAGACATTTTTCTGTGCTGTTTGACACGAATACAGCCAAATTTCTCATTCTAAAGTCTGACCTTTGCCCCTGTCCACCAGGCGTTTATTGACAGGGGAGTGGATGTAGACTTCTCAATTAAAACCCCCAAAATGATTATTGACACTTCCAAATTACTTGATGTTAATTCTATTGAAATTCATTTAATTGCTTTGTGACAATGCCACATTTACATGTAGAGCTTGTGGATACTGTTGTTGTGATTAAAAATTTTCAAACTTGCTTTTGGTACGAAGGAATAGACTCAATACTTGATGCCAATTTCGATACTCAAATAATCATTTTAAACAATATTGAAAAATGATTTGCTATAGTATTTCTTTATTATACCACATGGTTTTACACTGTTCTGCTAAAACTCTAGATGAAATTCTTCAAAGGTCAAATTTGATCTAGTTTGTTCTCATGCATATCAAGTATCGATACTAGTTTTAATACCGTGGGTGACAGGTGCTCTAGACTGTGTAACGTGGTTTATTCTACTGCTACTGCCCCCAGCCAAGTCTGTTCTAGTTATCTTTCCATGCACAGTTTTGATGGAGATTAATATAACGTTTTATTTAATAGTGTCTCTAAGTGTTTCTAAGTTTGTTCATTGATAAAAGCTCTCATGCACATCCAGTATCGATACTAGTTTTAATACCAATTAGTATCAGATTTTCTGTACCTTTAACAACCTCAGTGAAAATCTGTTTTACCTACCCAACTGTTTTTATTTATACAATATTTGTGTGTTTCTCCTTCCGCCGCATCTGCCAATTATTTAATTTGGTTGTGTGATGTGTTCTGACAGCGTTGCCCTCAGACTGTGGAAGTTTAAAGATATCAGCTCAAATGTTAAGTGAGCTACAATGGCTCCGTCTCACTTAACCCTGTTCATTTAGCCGGCGGTGAAACATAAATGGATCACTTAGCCGGTAATTAAATACAGTACGGCAGTGTTTCTCCAGTAATTAATACAACATTTAGCTGGGATGCTGTTGGCTGTGTGTGTGTGTGCGCGTGTGGAGTGTGTGTATGTGTGTGTATGTGTGTGTGCGTGTAGGTCAGGGAACAGTGTATGTATTCAATATACACATTCACTGACCACAATATTCGATACGCAAATTACCAAACGTATCTGTTGATATAGTTGTAAAAATACATTCATAAATTACAGTTTCCTCATCACAAGCATAACTGGAGTTGTGTTTTGTTCTTTTCTCAAACAGAAAACACTCTGTTCCACCTTGTGATGTCACGTAATACACAAGTGCTTTATTGTGTGTTGAGTCATTTGGATAATATCAGCTCTGATATTGCAAATCTCTACTATCACGTAATACACAAGTGCTTTATTGTGTTTTCCATGAACCTTCATTAGAGTCATTTGGATAATATAAATCTCTACTGAACATAAGGTATAATGCATTTATTCACTTGAAAACTAACCCTACGTGACATCACAAATTTGAACACAGCATTTTGAGCTTTGCAGACTAATAATAAATACTCAAACTTTTGTAAATGAAACTAAACACTCCAACTCCAGGTATGTTTTTAAGCAACATTATAACATCATTTAAAGCTCACAAGAGTAAATTTTGCAGGACCTTTAATTAATGTAGAGTTTAATAAGATGCTAGCCCGTAAAGTTTGTTAATTACGGCCGGCGCGTTCAGTTTCCGTGGAATTCTCCATCACTACCACTGCCAGTATGGAGTTTAAAGGTGCATGCTGGGATTGTGTGACGTGAAATGCAGGAGATCTGTACATTGGCACAGGAATGAGATCATAAATTGATTCTTTATTACCAGGCCTACTATGTTTACGGCAGCTTTACCTAATGGCGTATCAATCACACTACAAACGTGGGTCAAAAGTAACACCGGAGATCACATATAAAATGCAATTACCGGAATACCAGGGGCGTAAGTGTAAGATATGCATAGAGCGGGGAACTTTTGTTTACTCAACACATGTAGCTCCTGCCTGGCTGATTTGTTTCCTTAACTTTCTTACCCACAGACATCAAAGTGAACAGAGCAGGTATCCCATGGTATAGCCTCAGTCAGGAGGGCTCTGCGCTTCTCGCTCTGTAATTTCACTGACAGCCTGTTTTGCTACGCGCACATCTCCCCGCTAAAAGTGTGTGTGTGTGTGCGTGTGTGTGTGTGTGTAGCTGAGCGCATAATCGCAAATTCTCTAACAACTTCCTTTCCGAACACCTGTTAAATTCTAATGCTCAGGTTGTTAAGGCAGATTTGATTTTAATTTTAAATGTTTGGGTGGAAGTTACCGTCGGAGGTGATCAAAGCGCCGATCTCGACGGGAGCGCGGAGGGGGGAGACGCCGAGCTCATTTGAATACGGACCAT
>JACN01102221.1:0-11958 GCA_000787155.1 Scartelaos histophorus | reverse complement strand
GAAAACATGCCATAAACACTTTAAACTCCGCAGACTTCATGTGTGTGTTTTGTGCGTTTGTGTTCAGGAGGAAAGGCGACCCTGAGCGTGCAGAGTCCTTCCTGCAGGAGGCGCTCAAGTGTTACGTCTCGGAGGGCTGGAGTCTGCCTCTCACTCACACCAGGAAACAGATCGCACAGTGTCAAAGACTTCTCAACCGCACAGAAGAGTATCCTACAGAAAAGCATTTAGAACAGAACACACAGGGTTTTATTGTGAGTGTTAGTATTTCAGAAGACTGAGTTTGTTACTATACGACCTTGATATTGGCTGGAATCCTAGCTTGTTGTAACTTATAATTATTTCTCAAAAATACTGCATTATTAAACTGTGAGGGGTCACCTCTCCACAGATCAGGGGTCACTTTTATAAACCGTCTGTTGCATAAATGAATTTCCATGTTAAGTATGGCCTCAGAGAAAGAAAGAAGTTTGTTTGTTATTAATGTTCATATCTTCAATTATGGACGAAATGGTAAAATAAAAACACCAGGATCACGTAGAGCAGGTTAATACGACTAAAATGACGAGACTCACAGTAGTGGAGAATTATTCAGTGAATTGGAGTCGATAGAACTACAAAAAGAGTAGCAAGCGCGTTGTCTATTTCTACATAGAGTCTATGTCTACAAGAAGACAACTTCATGAGCGATCTAGTCCAAAAAACTCAATACTCTGGGATTGTTACTTTCAAAGAAGAGACAGAAGGAGATCTGACTCAGAAACAACAAGTGAGCACAATTATGGATGTTTTTGGAAGTTTGTGTTTTGTTTATGTGCACACTTTAAATAAGAATCCCGTAATGTTTTATAAATGAAGCACTAAGCTGTAACTTGGAGGTGTCACCTGTCTTGTCTCTAAATAAGTTTAATATCATACTGTGGAATATTGCAGGCAAATAAATAACATTTCCATGGAGACAAGCAGGTGGTGGACACTCAGGTTACACAGTGGACATTTACACCCGTGTTGGTATAATGAGTCATTTAAGTTATACTGAAAATGTAGTTCTTAATGCGTGTTGCTCTAACAGTTTCCAGTACTGAACCTTAATGATGCGCTCAGTTATCTTCAGACCAGTGCCTTGTTGGCCGGGGACGAGAACCTGAGCTCAGAGGAGAGGGAGCACTTCTGTCAAGAAATCCTCAACTTTGCCTCAAAGTCTGGAGACCAGGGTGAGTCATATATTCGTATTGTGAAACTGAGATAATCCTATTAAAAATCCTGTTTTTACAAAAGGTATCATTAGTATTTGAATATTGAAACCGCTGACTCTTCATCATGGTCTGCAAATTCAATGTTTTATTTAATTTCACCACAATCCTGAACTGATGGAATTCTGATTTAAATCACAATTCCACCGAGTAAAAAACAAAACCAAAAAAATCCCAAGTTGCACAGTGCTGCACAGACAAAAAACAGTAAATCATAAAAAAAAAACAATAAATAAAAAGTGTTAAAATGCATAAGGCTAAAATTATTTTTTTTTAAAGGAAAAGGAGATTAAAAGAAAGTAACTCAATCGAGATGTTATTCCTCAATGGAGACAAGGGGGTGGCAGAGCCTCCACCAGAAAAGTTAAACAATGCACCTTTTTATGGATGCGTTGACCCGACATAAAAAATGTGACTAAACCCAGAACATAGCCTAGACTAGGACTAAAGTAGTAGACCAAACCCAAGTCTATATCAGGACTAAACATGAGCTCATATCAGGAACAAAGACAGGAGGGAACCCATCCTAAAACTACTATTGTTAACTAATATAAATCTCTCTTTCTCCTCTTTAGCTCAGAAAGTAACCTTGTCCATGGGCGTCTTTGCTCACCTCACACGGCTCCAGTTCCACCCGTCCACTGCCTCTGTCCATTCCGGCGCTGACCTGCAGGTGGAGCTAGTGCTGCGCAGCCTCATGCCTGTTTCTGTGCACTTACAACAGCTCGTGGCGAGCATCCATTTTGACATTGAACAGAGCACTGGGACTTTGGGTCGCTCCAAGGGGGGTCAAAGACTTACAAACCCTGGTATAGTGGAGTTTACTCAGACTACAAACTCGGCCTTCTCTTCCAATGGAACGCCTGCTTTAGAATTGGATGAAATTCACGATAGAAGTCCCACGGATAATTCATTAAACTCTACGGGAGTGATCTGTAAAAATACACACCTGCTAATTCGGAGACACAACAGCTTGTCGCCATCGGACACGCCAAATGGCGCTAGCCCACTAACAATGAAGGAGGAGGCGCAGATGCTGAAGGTCCAGGATGTGACACTACAGCCTGGAATTAACAGCATCAAGCTAAAAGCGCCAGTAAGTGACAATATTACTTCCAATATGATTATACTAGGAGTTGGGTTTAGATGACTGATGTAACAGCTGAAATTGAGCCCCATGAATCCACTTTGCCATAGAGGGCATTATTTACAGTTATTATTTTCTTCGAAGAATGCAGCTGACAACTCAATCATATTGAGTTTGTGGTGGTAATATATGTATATATGTATAAATCATTAGTCATGCCTTTCCGTTTTTGTCATTTTAATGTGAAAGGGGTTAAATTATGGTCTAAATATTGTCCAGAACCATCTGTGTGCTGCCAACACATCCCACTCTCCCCTTCAGTACCCCGGGCATTGCACTGAGCTATAGTTTTAAGCACATATTGAGTGCTGTCTCTCTGTAACATGCCTCTTCTGTGTCCTCTCAGAGCGCTGACCCCGGTACATACACCCTTCGACAGCTCTGTGTGACTCTGGGCCAGGTGCAGTTCATTCTGCCTCATGTTTATCCTTCAGTTCAGTATCACGTCTACTCTCAGGAGCCCCAGCTCACTGTTGAGCCGCTAGAAGGTTTGGAAATACTCAATTTTTTACTTATTTGACTTACATAAACTGTCAGATTATGGGCTTCCTTTGACTGCATAAGGAAGGTCCCAGGATCTCAGTTCCTGTAACTGTTCTGTCCTTGACACATGTCTGAATGTGTCCTCTTCAGAGCCTCTGCTGGCCGGCCTGCCTCAGTTCGTTCAGTTCACTCTCCTGACGGGACACTACACTGTGAAGAAGGGCGACGCTCTGCAGCTCAGCAACTCAGAGTCTATGCCCATCGTGCCCTCTGCCACGTGCAGCGCCAGGATCTGCAACACCGCCGGAGGTAACCAAACTAAAGACCAAAACAAAAAACAAAAAAGGTTTTATCTTTTTGTTTAGTTTTTTCTGGTCAAAGCTCATGTATTATGCAAAATTGTCTCTTGACTCAAATGTTGTTACCTCCTCAAAAACAGACCTGGAGTCATGTTTTGCTTCATTCACACATGTGTGAGTAAGTGTTTACTTCCCCAAAGCTCAGCATGCTCTGTCCACCTTGTGATGTCATGAACTGGTAGTTTTCAAGATAAAGGCTGCGCTTTACCTTTAGACTGGCGATCATCCAAATGATTTTAGTGAAGGTGTATGAAGTTTAAAAAGACACTGGAGCACTTCCTGTTTTCCTGTTTTCTGATTTGAATGAAGAACTTATTCAAAAAAATGCAGAGTTTGTCTGTTAAACATGTTTGAGTTGAACACAACTCCAGGTCTGTTCATGATGAGGAAACAACATTATAACATAGATCAGAAAATAACTGGGCCCTTGGAGCAGAATGTGTAGGTTTATTTGATGCTCAAAATGATCTAATCTGTCTGCCTGGTCCTCAGAGCTTGTAGGGGAGCAGGTTTTGTCCATCCAGTCTTCAGAGAAGGTGACCAGTATCAGCCTCCCCCCGGCGGCCCCCTACCACAGCCTGGTGTTCCAGCTGCAGGTTCTGTGTCTGATCCCGACTGGAGCTGAGAGACTCCCCAACGAGAGGCTCACCAATGGAGAAGTCCGACACCGACCGCGGAGCTACAGCCACCCAGACACACCCATGACCGCCATAGACCAGAGGGTGAGCACAGGACCAGTTATTTACAAAGTGTTATTTAAAGGGGCGCCATGTACTTTTTCTTATGCCAACTGCTCTTTGGACATGTTATTGCTCGGCCTGGAAGGTTCCACAGTATTGCATTACACTTGGCTTTTTAGAGAGAAACAGGTGAAACCGTTAGACCAAGTAACAGGTCAGAGGCCTCATTTATAAAGCCTGTGTGCGCAAAAAGAGTCTGAAATGTGCACACGTGGCTCCTCATGTCAAAGCTAGTATTTATTAAAAAAATGTAAAAAAAACTTGATGCACTGTGCACCTTCACAGCGCTGTCCCCTCTCTTCTCACTCACACAGCACTGTAAATGGTAAATTGTAATTTTTATACATTTTTTTCTACCTTCAAATGCACTTTACATCAAGGAACCGCTCACCAATTCACAGACATTGGGCGATTTGGGTTAAATGCCTTGACAACGCAACAAGAGCATTCACCTTTGGGAGCTGGAATTAACATGAGTAACCTGTGGGCTAGTGGATCTGACCTTTCAAATAAAGATGTTTATGTTGAGAGCGGGATTCGAACAAACATCCTACTGACTGAGCTGCCGCCGCCCCACGTTCACCTGCAGTTTTGTGTTCGCCTCTCCTCCGTCCTATCTCCAACCCGCAGACCTCCACGTGCGAATGAGTGTGGACAAAACACAGCACATTCTCGTATTCCCCTTCACCCCTCCACACGTGCACCTGTGCACTGAACGAACTCACTTTGCATTGTTTTTTACGGGAATATGGAAATGGAGGCGTTAAGACGAGAGGTGGGATCATGTGGGCAGATTTGTGCTGCGATCTGTGAGGAGGAAAGAGCCTGAGGGACGACCTACTCTCTAGTAGATTTTGATGTATTTTTGTATAAATGAGGCCCCAGATCTATAGTCACTGTTGTAACTTTTGACTCTCTTCCTCAGATGTCCATAGACTGTCCGTGGTCGATCTACTCCACGCTGCTCGCCCTCACCTTCTACATCCCCTTTAAAACCAAACACTCGCTGCTCTCTGCTGGAAACAGGTGTGAACTACAACCCAAACACAAGATGCATGTTTCACAACGTGTTTGTAGAGGTTTAGTGTAAGATTGGCATTTTTTGGACATACAAGGGGTGTACAAATTATTAAAATATCGATATACATATTGTGTTGCTAAATCTGTGATACAGTATCGTTATCATGGGCTGCTGTATTTTTTTGGTATTTTTTAGCAAATTTTCATGACCGCACTACAGTTTTGTTGCTAATTTGATTAAAGTAAACTTGCTTATGCAAAACTCTTGGCATATGCGTTGTTTTGATGATTCAAATAGATGTAGTTTGTAGAGATGGGACAAGATCTTGTGAGACAAAATTATGTGTTTACATTACTATAAGACAAAAAAGGGTGACAGTTGGTGAGTTACATCTCTTACAGTTCCAAAAAGCAACACTAGAACGGAAACAAAAATATGAAATTAAATAAACTGGAAACTGAATCACGAAATGTATACATTAGAAATGATATTCATATCTCGTCTGGGTCCATGAGAACTAAACAAATCTCGTATCTCATCTCATTTTGTGGAAATTATGTCTTATCCATCCTTAGTATTTCATATTAACTGTGCACAGGTAGTGGTTTAAAAAGGAATTTTGTGTTTAAAATGTATTTGATTCTTAAGAAACAGCATCATGTGCAATATATCAATCATCTCATGTCACCATATCATGATAATATCGTATCGAATAATGAGGAACCCCTGATTCCCAGGCCTACTGTATATAATATTATAGGAACATTTTAAAGATGCAGCCACCAAAAAGCATAAAATGTGATTGAATTGCAATTGAATTTCTTGTTGTCTTTTGTCATGTGACCAAACAGGAAGTACGTGCAGGTGTGTGTGCAGAACGTGTCGGACGAGGACTTCAAACTGGAGGAAGTGAAGCTCTCAGAGAAACAGAACTCTTCACTACAGCTGCTCTGCCTAAACAACAAAACACAACAGGTCAGGATAGAAAAACAAAGGCAGAGTTCCCACTTCCCCACACATCCTGGAAATCTAGGAAAACCTGGAAAACATTTGGCCTGATCATATCAAAAACAAAACTGAAACTAAAATAAAAGGGTGAACTGCGCCCTTTTCTGATGTTATAATCTTGTTTCCTCATCACAAACACACGTGGAGTTGTTTTGATTCAAACTGAAAGCGATACAGGAAGTGCTCCACTGTGAATCACTTGGATAATTTCAGCCCTGGAACCTCTGAACTAAAAGCAAATGGAGTTAGGGTTAGGGTTGTAGTTGGAAAAACTACCACTACATGACATCACAAGGTGGAACAGAGCATTTTGAGCTTTGGGGATGTAGACAGAAGGATTACAGGATCTTGTTAATATGATGTTTTTGATGAATATAGCATTTTCAAACAATAAATGGTAACACAGTGGTCTAAATATGTTAGCAGTTAGCAGTGTTAGCAGTTAATACCCTATAGACGTAAAATAGTCCATCTTTAATGTGTCTTTTTGGTCTTTTTCCTCTCTTTGTGCAGACTCTGTGCAGCAAACACAGTCTGTTCTGTCTGTGGGAGGTGCGGTGGAGCGCTGAGCTGCCCTCCTCCCTGCACTGTCTCTTCTCTGCACACTTCTCGCCCCTGAACCAGGAGCTCTCAGGTTCAAAACCCTTCCACTACAGCTTCCAGCTCGACCGCGTCACTGTGAGTATCAATCAGCAAATGTATAAAGATGCAGATTAACAGATTACAGTGGTCCAAGAAAGGATGCCAAAAAAAAAAGTTTCAGATAACCTTGATTAGAACCTTAGAACCAGACTTTGTGCCTGCACTGATATTAATACTTGTGCAGTAGGTTAATGTTTCCATAGTGGGGTTTAGGGTGGTGCTCTACACTATTGTGCTCTTTAAATGATGTGATGCTCTACTGTCATTTTGTTATATTACAGTGACAATAAAGGAAATGAACTGAATTGAATCCAAATGATTTAGGAAGAAATGTGTAAGAAAATTGACAAACTTTGCATTTTTAAGTAACTTTTAATGGACTTTCTAAGTAATTTTTATGCAAGTTTGCATTTGCAGAATAACAAATTATTCAAAACAGTCTTATTTATTTGCTACGTTTGCTACGTTATAGTACACGGCAAAAACTGGAGGGTTAACACTTCAGGGTAAAATATTTTTGTTTTTACCACAAAATTTTTTATTTTTTGCAAGTTAAATGTGGGATTGAGTTGGGGTTATTTGCCAGAGTTGATATGGTTAAAGTTAATTAAACTTGCACTAGTGTTAATTCAACTTCCCTTAGTGTTCATTTGGAACCTCCCACTCACCACTTCAAGACCCGCTTGGCCATAAGTTGACCAGTTTGGTTTATAATTTCATCTTAAATTAACTAAAATAAAGTGTAAAAATAAAACATCTCTGTGTAGTTTTGCTAAATCGGGATAACCCTACAAAGTACTTTTATTCTCAAAACATGAATATAACTCTTGATTTCGGGGTTAAACAGGAACTTTGGTCCAGTGTTACTTAATAAACATTTCAAAAAATGTTAAATTAACTCTAGAACAGATTGAACTCATGTAAACCCTGAGAAAATTTTAAAATTGATTCTGTGAGAGTCCATTTTAACACCACTTTTTACTGTGTATAGGGCAATTTTCAAGTGTCTCAAGCAACCTCTAAATATTTATTAATTAGCATAAAATTTTGACCCACATATTTTGGCCAGATATGGAACCAAATGCAGAGTTTTAATTTACAGAATCTAAAAAAAAGTTTTGGACCCTAATACAGATACGGCATTTTTATTGGTAAATTCTGCCGTTCTGCCGTCATTGATTTAGTTAAAGGTGTGACTTTTGCTTGGTGATGTTATTTCCATAAACTTGTCACATGGAGACAAACAGTTGAAGTTATCAGGCCACGTTACAGGTCAGATGTGGGAGATACGAGCCCATTCAGTTTATTTTTGTTGCCAACCTGTAATTGTGTAAATGCAATTAGATAGGAAATATTGATGCCATATAGTGGAACATTTCAGGCAACGCAATGGAGACAAACTCACCAGAAAAGTTACACTGTGCATGCACCTTTTAAAATTATAAACTGACTAGTAAGTAAAATAAATGAATACAAAATTAAAAAATGATTAAAATACAAAACCAGTCAAAAATTTGGACACACTTTTTTTTATTTATGTTTCTTCTTTATTTCCAAGATTATTTATGTTGTAGATGAATGGACAGATATGGAATCGAATTAACAAAAAATAAACTGAAGCTAAATAAACTCGAAGCTTGTTTTTAGATGTATTAAATAATAAAAACAAAAAATAAAATAGCCACCCATTGCTTTTTATAAAATGCCGAAAAGAAAAGAAACTAAAAAATAAGGTGTGTCCAAACTTTTGACTGGTATTGTACATTTAAAAAGAATGTTTAACTGTAATGTCCTCATCCTCTTATTGTTAGACGTTGTACAGCGTGAGAGCGGAGATACTGCCCCCTGCTGGAGAGCCTCACTGTCGCTGTGGGCTGCTCTGTGCTCTGGAGGTCCACATCACTCGGCTCACTGAAGCAGCCGAGGGGGAGGTGATCGAGGAGGGCAAGGGAGAAACGGAGGGGGCGAAGACCACCAAGCTCATGTATGAAGGTACGACCGGGCCGGGGGCGCGAGGGCGAGACTCTCTGGAGGTTTTCTACATGTTTGTCTATTGGCGGAATGTTCAGCAGTTCACACAATGCACACATTAGCAAACACAAAGAAGTTTCAAGACAAATTACAGAATGTTCATGTCCTGTTTACATGTTTGACTTTCAACAAAAAGCTGAAAAACTGTTGTGATTCTAATGTTCTGTGTTAGTACAGACCTGGGCATCAGCTCCCAGCTCACATATGGCCCTTTGTTTGACTCTGATCGGCTCATCTGGAATTACAAAATAAACATATTTTATCACTTTACCTCACGCATGGACTAAAGCTGCACTGCTTTTATTTTAGGGGCGTTTTTTTATAAACATTTTTGTAAGGCAACCTCACCTTTTCATTGCTTAGTCATAATATAAACTCTTACCAGTCTGATCAGCTTCAAAAGAATGGGATTTACGGCTTTTCATTTTATGTAATCAATATTATGCAGAATTGAGTTAAGCATTGTGGCCCAGCCCTCCACAATATTTTCTGTTTTCATGTGGCTCCATGGAAAAAATATTTTTTAAGTGCACAAATCATCTCACCTGTTGTAGTTCCGACCAAATCTGCTCTATGTGGTAGTATTTTCAGTTAGCGTCACACCCCTAGGGAACTGTGGTCAATTGATTTTCCTTTTCGAATTTGCATCAGATTTTCAGTTACATGCTCTCCTTGTTGAAAATGGTAAATTCCACCACAGAATTTCGACCTGTCAGCTCAGTTAAAAACTATTGGGACTGTGAGATGTTGTGCCGTCACCTGGTTTAGAGAGAGCAAAGTAAGAGTTAGAGTGAAGCCATTTCTGTTCACCTGGATCCCCCTGGACACAGAGGAGGAACTTTTGTCCAGAGGGCTCTTCCTCTCCTCAAACTCTCCCTCCGACCACCCACACCACATTCATACAAGGGAAGATGGGTGAAGCGTTTTGCGTAGGGTGACCAGATTTTCAGAATAAAAAAACATGCCTAGTTCGAGCCGGTTGGTAATTAAAATTGTTAGGCACTCGGCACTAAAGTGAGTCAGAAAAGTCACATTTTCTTTGTGTTTTTGTCATTTTTAAGCAGCGTTTCTGTATTTTACCCAAACAAAGGACAATGCTTTATGCTTCTTTTTACTCTTGTCGTCAGATTGGTCAAAAATATGGACACCTTGGACATTTCTTGTATAAACTGGAACAAATCACTGGTTTTTGATAAATCTGCTGGAACAGGGGACACAGGGCTCAAAACCTGGAACAGTCCTGGGAAAATAGGGACATCACCCTAATCTTCCCCAAGGACACAAAATAACGAGTTTGTACTAGAACCACTGGTGTCCCATTGAAGCACTGGGTATTTCCAGCGCTTTACCATCCAAGTACTAAAATCAGACGAGATCTTCTCAGTGTGGTGTTTTTGTAAAAAATCTGCAAACATCACATTCGGTCAGTCCTGCATATTAGTGATATATTGTCTTGAATTAAAAGATGGTCAATTAAAAGGGAAACTCAAAAGACTCAGGAAAAGTTCAAAAGAAATGGACTAGAAACTTGCAGTGTCTTTCAAACAAGGGTATAAAGTGATCATTTTGTAATTTTGTGGTTCTTTCATTTCTGATCTGATGAAATTTGAACCTCGGCTTTTATCTTTAACTCTCCTTTGTGTGCGGTGCATCTATTTGAACATTTTTCCCTCTCTTCCCCAGTGGCGGACAGCAGCAGTAACTGGGCGGTGTGCGGGCGGAGCTCTGGGATGGTCCTGATGCCCCTGAGCCCAAACGCCACACACAAAGTCCAGATCGAAGTCATGCCTCTGTTCGCGGGGCATCTGCCTTTCCCCCGAATCCAAGTGCTCAAATACCTGCCCCACTCCACCGCCCCCAACATACAACCTGACCCCGGTGAGGACGGACTCGCACTTTTACAAAAAAACAACAAAAAACATCTCACATATTTAATTTCATGTGTTTTGGACAAGGAAACTACATCATTCTGATTTATTTTGTTTTGGTCATTTCAAATATAAAGATTTTGAAGAATATTAAAGATCCTATAATATATAAAATGAATTCTCGTGAGTTAAAATAATAATAAATAGTATTGCAAAGGGTTTTTTTATTATTATATACAATAGTTAAACGTTTAAAAATTTAAGAAACAAATAAAAACTTTTGGAATTATTGAAAGATGAAGGTTTGTGGTGAAAGAATCTCACATAATTTAGAAACACTGAGCATTGATAATGATATTGAAGGATTTTTATTTATTTTTGATGTGGAATAAAATACCACTTCAGATTTATTAAATGAACATTCACTTTTGAGTGACGTTTGACATCTGCTAAATGAATTCAAGAACTGGAGACAGTCCAGAACGTGTTTGTAGCAGGTTTTATACCGAGTAAAAGCCCATGTGGACACTGCGATATTGATTTCAATTGAATATTAAAAGGGATGCACCCATTTATTTTCATGTATGGAAGTATTTTTTTCCTAATGACTAATAATCTGTGTGTGTTCACTGCAAATTTCCTTTAACTTGTAACTTATATCAGGTTATTCATCTTGTTTTCAGATTTATTCTCTACTTATTAGTTCTGAAGCTGCTTAATTTTAGTCTAGAGGAAGTTTATTTTAAGATAAATTGTCAAGTAAAATGATCTGTCCATGTAGCAAGATCATTTCACTACTTTTAAGTCATTTTCTGATAGATTTAAGTGTTTATATCTTGAGCTTTTTTGCAGTGTTTTCTGTATCTGATTAGAAAGTGGTTAGCATGCTAGTTGCTGTCAGCATTACTGTGTTTCTGGAGCTTGTAAATTCATTTTGGTTCATAATTATCATGGTAGAAATCCATTTAGAAAGTGAGTGACAACTTAAGTCCACTGCAAACCATTTAAAATAAACTTGCTCTGTTTTTAAAGCGTTTTTAACTCCTCCTTCTGTAACAGACTCTTAAATGCCTCTATACATTTCTCCTCTACAGACAGTTGTGTGGAGAACGACAGCCTCTCTCTCCTGGACAAATCTCTGGACGACCAGGCCGACACGGCGAGCATCCGGAGCCGGGGGAGCGTTCACTCCGTGGGCAGCAGCAGCGACCCCGCGCCCCCCTCCTCCCACCAGCAGAGGGCGCTCAACATGCCCCGCCTCGAACCCTTTAGCCCGGGACAAGTCTTCAACCACAGCCTAACGCAACAAGTGCTAGTCCTCCCCGCGTCGGACGACCACATAATGGAAGTCAACGCCACATGACACCAGAACTTTGACTTTAGGACTAAAACAGAACTAAACCAGG
>KN495000.1:0-10245 GCA_000787155.1 Scartelaos histophorus | reverse complement strand
TCGTAACTCCAGGCTCCGGTTGACCTTTGATCCTGGCAATATGTGAGGTTTGACCGCGGGGCGCGAGTTGTTTGGGTTTGCACCTGGTTGTGTATTACAGGGATTTTCCATCTTTTAGAAAACATGCTGTTAACCTGCTGTATTCACGTGTAGATTGACTAATTCATATCCTTACAATAACAGCCAAGGGAGGCCATATGGGACATAGTGGAGCCCAGGAAAAGTGAGGCAGGAGCTCAGTGTGTAATGATCACTCGGTTGATGGTCGGGTCCATTCTCCCAGCAGTGCACTAAACGTCATCTCTTATTTATTTATGTTCTATAGTGGATGTCTGTTTGGGCGTGTGTTGCTGTGCTGTCTTGTCTTTGTGTTAAAGCATGTGACCCCTGTCCCAAGACAAATTTGTCCCATGAGAGACAATAAAGGATTATCTTATCTTATCTCATACTGGACTTGCACTTGAGCAGGGAATTTGACCCATGCAAAGGCCTTCATGCACACATCACGAAGACATGCCTCCAAAAATCAAATAAATCCTTTATTATTACATCAACAGTGTGATTTAAGGTTCAAATAAGGATTGTCAATGGTTAAGGTGAGGATCAGTCTCCAGGAAATGAATGAAGTGAATGTAATGTCCACTAGAAGCGTAGAAACTCACAATGTGTGTCAGGCCTACCTGTTGATTTGAGTTATGGTATTATTACATATTTTCTTGTGGATTGATTGCTATTGGTAGATATCAGTACTTTAAGTAAAAAAAAATCAGCAACAACAAAAAAACTTAAATACAAATATAGTGATTGTTACCTGGGTTCAGATAATTTCAAGTTAGCCTGAAAATGATCATTATTATTGCTTATTTAATCATCCCCATAGCACAACTGTCACATGCATAAAGTTTTGTCGATCAGCCTTTAGTGTCATTCCAGATAACCAAAGTTTCCTCCCCAGTGCACACGCAGACTCAGTGGAAAACATTGATGTCTGAGTTTGATGTAATAGTTTCATAGCCTTGCTCAGAGCTGTTGTGAATATGTAGGACAGACTTTTTCTCACAGAAATCTCACTGTAAGCAGCAGACGGCTTCAGAAGTGTTTCGGGCTTGTCAAGTGCAGATAAACCATTGTCGCTGTGCCAATGGCTTTTTTTTTTAAAAGTGATTGCACATTTCTTTTAATCCCACGAGAAATCGCCTGAGAGCTTTAGAAGTATCAGCCACGAGGCAGGAGACACACACAGAAAGTCATTAGCGCTGTGATACGTTTTGATACAATAAACAGACTTTTTTGTATACCTTTTGTCATTGGTGGCAGCAGAGGTCGCACGTACGAGAATGAAACTGAAGATGCATGATGTCAGATCTGTGGACTGCGCTCAATGTAAGAATGCATGTTTTTCAAGGTGTTTTTAAGCAATAAAAACACCTGTTAAAGGGTAAATCTAAGATATTCAATTTTGATGCAATTTGTGTGGTACAACAGTAGACTTATTATGCAAAATTTACTTTTCAGAGATTTTAATCATGTTATAATAATTTGCCCTCACCATCTATTCATCAGAAGTTGTATATGGAGTTATTCGTGCACGTTTGAGTAATCTTTAATCACTATTCAATTTTGAAAACCCCATTTTGCTGGTCCACCCCCATTTACACACTACTTCACTTACTTCATCCTTCAATTTTCTTTTCTTTTTTTCTTTATTAAGTAGCTTTAGCTCAATTTTAGATCAATATAATGATCCATGGTGTTGATATTATAACTATGGCACGTAAAAACAGTGGGTAAAGGGAAAAAAATTACTGTTTAAGCACGAAATAGCTTGTTTATGGAGAAGGGGAGGGCACCAACTTGTGACATCAACAGGTGGAAAAGACCATTTGTAGCTCTTGAGCAGAAAACGGACTAAAAGCGCAGATGATTGAAACAAGACACTCTTCCAGGTATGTTTTTGAAAAGGAAACACCCAATTACAATCAATTTACAAGTAACCGACCCTCCACCGGAAAAGGTACACAGAGCACCTTTGAATTCCATAGCTCAGTTTTTGCTAATATCTCTCCTCTCACATTCTCTTTCTTCTATTACTGAAATATTTCCCATGAGAAAAGATGGCTGCGAGTTATATCATGATCAATCTTTATGTTTCCTGTCCCTAAGGCGGCAGAGTGTGACCGAAATAGTACATGTATTAGTCATAGCACATCTGGTAAACCTTCAACTTTTTAAACTTGCTTCTCAAATCCTGAGAGGAAAGAAACAGGTTAGAAGGGACATTTACACAATTAAATTATTAAATTTTACTCTATTTTCTGATTCACTGTATGTTCCCTCATTACAAATGTACCTGGAGTTGTGTTTTGGTTTCATTCGCACATGTTTAAAGCAAAAATCCTACATATTTTAAGCTTTTCTCTTTATTCGAAAACAGGTTGTTCCACCTTGTGATGTCATGTGGTAATACAGGAAGTGCTCCACAGTGTTTTTAAACTCATCTTTGGATAATTGCAGCCCTGGAATTGCCAGTCTCTCCTGAACAAAAGGTAAAAGGCAGCTGTTGACTTAAAAACTACCACTACAGGACATCACAAGGTGGAACAGAGCATTTTGAGGTTTGGAGATGTAGATGGACTAATATAACTCGAACATGTGAGAATTCCAGATGTGTTTTTAAGAAGGTATAGGAAGGTACCTTATAAAACGTCTTAAAGCTCACAGCAGCCAATTTGTATGCATATAATATAGGACCTTTAAGTGAAATTACAATGGCACCTGCTAATTAATATGTATGTTTTATCAGCTTATGAAGTTTTATGTTCCAAATAACTTTCCCCTGAGAAATTGGCCAAATGTTTCGTCAAAACCGAGCTAAACGCTGGCCTCATTTCTCCTACTTTATTCCTCATAGAAGCACTTGCGTTGATAAATGCATTGGCCAGAATGGGTGCAGGATTATTTGTTTTCCTTAATAAACCACACGCTTCCAGGTAACAGAGCCAAAATAAGGACCCGTATAGAGACTTCACAGCCAAATAAGAAAATTACTTTTAAAATCTCATCAGTTTTTTGGGTCATTCTTTTGTGTGCAGGGATGGGAACAGATGGGTACTTTGTCTTTTTGCAAATAAAAAAGGGACAAAGGAAAACGTTATATTATGTCAAGTTTGGGTAGTTTTGATGCGGTTTAAAGTGCAAATGAAGTGTTGGGGCAAATACTTTAAATACTTTGAAAATGTGGTTAGTTACAGAATACTGAATTGGTGCTTTTCAGAGTCCAGGATTTATGATGTTAAAGTCCCTGATAGGCCCAAGAGCCATTTTCCACTCCTAATTAAATTGTAAATTCATAAATATTCAATCTGATAATTTTTTCCAGTGACGAGATTCTAAACTCGCTATAACCGCAAAGTGAAGGAAATATTGCACATCCACTCACCACAAAAGTACTCGTATCAGATATCTGCGCCAGTCCTGAAAACTGAGCTGGAGCGAATACTGGCCTCCAAATATTCAGCCGAAATCCTGCTTCGACATGTAAATTTATGTAATAATACTATTTACTGGTCGTAGTTAGGAAAGAAGATGATTATTTATACAAGGTTGTTTTATAGTAGTTATACATGAAAGATAAATAATAGATACATAACACATATGCATCAGTTAAGTCTTATGTTATTTTAGTTTAAAGGAAATAAATACTATTGTTAGTCTCTGCAATGGTATCAGGTAAAGCTAGTATCAAAATCAGTATCAGTGCATCCCTACATAAGAGTAGTATTTTCTATTTCTGTATTCTGAATGCATATTTTTGGTACATTTGGTATTTAGTCACTTCCATATATCAGGTTCTGGGTCTTTTTGTGTGCGTTTGCCTGTTTCACCCCGTGCCTGAGTGGGTTTTCTCCAGGCGCTCCGGTTTCCTCCATCAACCCAAAGCAGTATAATATACTCTTGTCCTAAATACCTGATATTGCTTACATCTTCTCGCCTTGATGAGAATTTAATGCAATTCCATACGCCTTTACACAAACAAAATCGAATTACTATACCGCAACATTTTCAGGGAGCTCCCATTATTATGCGGGTGCCATTGTGTTGTTCATGGATAAATTATTAGCGTTTACATGCATGGCTAACTCACATCTGTAGCTCCTTATACCATGACAAGGCCACATTATGCTGTAATGTATGGCTGAATAACATAATGCTACATCAAAACCTATTAGTGCAATGATGCTGCAGGAGCCAAGGACACTAAAGGGCACCCCCATGTGGCCAGTGTAGAAAACATGTTTAAAACAGATTAGTACTGAGAAGCTTTGAATGTACAACACAACTCCAAACCAAGGCTATATGAAAACGCTGCACAGTTTGAGTCATTTCACAGTAATAAATAATAATAAATGTAATGTGTGCTATATGGAAAAGCTTTTGTTGTGCAGATTTTCAAAGCAAGTTAACAAAACCACTGTTTTTATTTAACACCCGCAAGTCAAACCGAGTGTTCCTGTTTGATTTTTTCTCACTTTCATTTTAAGGTGAGAAACACAGGCACAGCAGAATCTCTGAAATCTTTTACAAAATGCATCAATAATAAATAGAAATGTAATGTTAATGCAGATCTGGATACATAAAGGAGTACATTTGGTTCAATTCGATACCAAATAATACTAAAACAAGCGTTCTGATATATTTAATACTGATATCGATATCAATGAGTTTTGTATTAAGTGCACTGAGTTCTCATCCAGGATTAGACAAACTTTATTGATCCACAAGCGAAATTATTTGGACACAGTAGGTCACTCATCACATATAACAAAGATAACAAAGAGTAAAAAATATAAATGGTAATAATACAATTAAAATATGTAGCAAAAATGATAGTAAGAGAAGGGTGTCAAATAAGGCATAATTATATAAATGTACATACACAAGCAAAAATAAAATAGAAAAAAGAAATAAAATATAAAATCTCAGCTATATATAAGAGGCCAAAGGTAGACAGTGCAACAATGATATGACGAATGACAGGAAATAGGGTTGCCCTTTACATTAGGGTGAGTTGTTGTACAGTTGTAGGGAGTATTATCAACTCCTTATATGATATGAATAAATAATGCATTTTAGTAAATAAATACATTAAATTTTAAAAACTTTTTAAGAATTCCTGTGTTAGGTCTATATGCAATAAATCTACTTTTTTAGTTTTATTCCTGAATCAGTATCAGTATTATTACGACATGGGTGATTTGCTTTGTTTCAAGGAGTCTCAGAACGTTGGGTCATGTTAGATTAATATTTAGTACATGAAGTTAGCAATATTGGACACTTTATTTGCAATAAACTTTAGTATTATTATTTTTTTCACATCAAATAGTGGTAAAATAGCAATAGGTTTGAGCCCAGATTATTCAAATTGAAAATGGTTGCAATTTGAAAAGAAATATTTTATGTAAGTGCCATTAAACGAGTGAGAAGGCGTTGCTGTGCGTTAAAGGTCTTGTGCGTTTATTCTTGACTGCTAGCATTAGCAGTAACATTTCTGCGAAGAGAGGATGAACTGTTATTCCCTAATTGCCGCTGTGGACACTTCGCTCGGCTCCGAGGTGCTAATGACCATTTTCACAGAGTGTCCGCGAACACATCATTACATCCATCGCACGCTCAATTACTCCCTGTCCTTCGGAGCACTTGAACTTCACCAGCGGGGCAAGACACGTTCAGGCACATGTACGGGGCAAATCGCTTTAGCCTAATGTGGATGGATGGGTAGGGCCATAAGAACACTGGAGATATGAACTGTGAGAGGCTTACTGACCGTTACAGGTGTGAGCAGGTCAGCAGAGGTCAAAGGTCAGAGGTGAGAGGGCTAAGACTGAGAACCGCCAGCATGGTAATTAAACTGTCTGTAACACTGTAGGGAATAAAGAAATGGACAAAGAGCCTGTAAATAAAGGAAATTCCCAATCTCAGCCACATCTCAGTAGCATTGTAACAGAATGGAAAAAGCCTGAATGATGCTTTGGGGTTATTTGGGTCACATAAACTGAGGTATAGGCGTATGGTTTAGAGTAAGAATGGATCATATGAGTAATACATTTTCCTGTATTTGTATTGGTATTCATTCTAACACTTATATATGCTATTACCTTGTTATTACCATGGTATTACTGTGCTGTAAAGTGCTACCTAGTATATTTTTCCCTAATTAATGGTTATATAACATACAAGTATTACACTTTTTCACTGAATAAGATAATATATGCCTCTTTTCCAGGTAGAAAAATAAAATTGTTTAATATAATAAACATTTTCTATAGGGTCTTGAGGCTCAGTTATGTGTAAGCTGTAATGGTGTAAATACTTAAAACAAAACAAACAAACAAAAAAAGAAATGTACATACAGAAGCAGATAAATAAATATCATATTGTTATGATAGCATTATCAATGCACTATTTACCTATGTGAGTACAAGAGTGCATCCACACTTGGTTTTGTTTGGTCCTATTTGAGCCTGGTTTAGTCCTGATGGTAGACCTGGTTTGGTCTTGTTCTAGTCCAGGATTAGTTCGAACTAGTCCTCGCTTAGTCCCAATTTTGATGTTGTCTGTGTGCAAATGTGACCTCACCGTACGACTTTCAGTGCTGCTACTAATATTTCCCACTGCTAAAGAAGAATGACACTACTGTTATTCATAATAAACAGACATACAGTGTATATGTTTGCACAGCTGGACATGCAGTCCATAAGAATAACTGACTATATTTAATTTATCCATAAGAGTGACAGGTGTGACTGGTAGATAAAAAACTGTGTTAAAAACTCCTGCACAGTGGTGCCATTTACACAGTATGCTCTTGACAGATGGACAACTGTTTAAGTATCTATACTACCACAAGCATATGCTCAGTGCCTGTCGCACTACGCAAACAGTTGTTGACATTAAATATATGAGGGACTATTTTTGAATAGGTATTGTAATTTAGCTTATAGCCATTACACACGGTTTCCCTGTGCTCTGTTTGTGGCATCTCTAACCTACTTTCACAAAGTCATGTGGGTTTGTGAAAGGTTCCCCAACCAACAATTTGACTGCGCAATTTTGAGACATTTATTTATCTTGCATTTACATTTTAATGTGTTAAAGGCAAGCTAGATGTGTGAACACGGTGTGGAACATTACAGGCAAGGCAATCATTTGGAGAAACAGGTAATGGACCCACCACAAAAATAGTTACATCGTTCGTGTTTAACTGTCTGTGTAAAAATATATGAGAAATGATATTCAAACATTGTAATTTACAGGGAAAAATGGGTGTTGGATTTTTAAAAAGTGTACATAAATCTTTTTTTTTTTAAATCTATATATTCACAGGCAATTTCAATAAGCAGCTGGTTAAAGCACTTATGAACTCATTGTGGTGAATATTAGGACATGAGGAAAAACTCTGTATCACTGCAAAATGTTTAAACTGAACTAGTTCTCTTTGCATGTTTAAAGTAAATAGTAAAAATTAGGAACAGCCTCTTTAATGTGGACCTAAAACATGGACCTCACATGTCATGCCACCTTGACTATTCATGATTATGAATTTATTTTCAATCGAATAATGCAGCCATGTCATCTTCTCGAATCAATCTTGTAAGGACATACCCTATTATTTACACACCGAATTGCTCTATCATCTCTAAAACCCCACTTGGAAAAAACACCCATTACTAACACAGCATTTCACATTCTTTGTAGTGCTAGTGGAAAAACGCATTAGCATTACTAGCTCACGCCATGGATTCCTATTTACTGGCCCTGGCTTGCGAGTGAGGCTAACAATCATCTGGCTAGCTCTCAGCTCATTAGCCCTCGGATGGTTCCTCTCAGATGCACTCGCTCCTCACATCTCCCACAGACTCTGGGCCACAGCGGGGGCAACGGCTGGGATAAATAAGGAATAATCAGGGAAGCTCTCCGGCTGCGAGCTGACCTGGATGTGGGGCTCTTGGTGTCATGGGGCCCCTGCCTGTGTAATGAATGGAACAAGTTCTGGAGGAGTGATAGAGGGACAAATGCAATACAATCACTTTGACGCTCTGGGAAGAATAGCTAGGAAGCGCTGTTGTGTTTGGTTTGTTTGAGGGGTGATTTAAACAGTGTTGGAGGTTCTCTGGGATAATACCGACCCAATGAGTCAAAACATGTTTGAAGAATTATTCAAAGTTGTAATTAAAAATATGAAAAAAGTCATACTTGAAGGTTCTGCATTACACCAAACTGATTCTTGTGAGCTTTGAGCCACGTTATAATGTTGTAACCTCAAAAAACATTCCTGGAGTTGTGTTTTGTTCACCTATGTTTGAGTAACCCTGCATTATTAGCTTGCCTGCATCTCTAAAGCGTAAATGCTCTGTTCCATCTTGTGATGTCATGATGAGGTCAATTTAACAGCTACCTTTCAGTTCAATAGAGACAAATCAGGGATGAAATCATCCAGTTCATTCTTGTAAAGGTATATGTAAATTAAAAACACAGTGGAGCACAAAGTGTTTTCTGTTTTAGAAAAGTAAATATGCAAGATTTGTGTTTTAAACACGTGTGAATTAAACAAAACACACCTCCAGGTATGTTTATGACAGGGAAAAAAACAACATAACACGGCTCCAAGCTCAAAAACTTAATATGTGTCCTTTAAAATGTATCAGTAAAGTCAGCTGCTTCTTATTTTTCATCTCTTTCTGTTTATGTTACTCTGTCTCCTAATTAAACAAAGATCATTAGGCCTGAGCCCCGACAGGGCATAGGGCCTGTTGCTCTCGCTAAGGCAAGAGCATGAGCTACAATGAGCACGTGGGCAAATTTGAGAGGGCGTCGTGCAGCTTCCCAATGTCACCTTTGTTGTAGAGCCACGAAATTGGGTACACACATTCATCATATGAAGACAAACAAAAATATTATTATGACCACACCCTCTAACAAACCAGAAGGCGGCCATCTTGGATTGAATGTTACGTCAGCTCTTTCGCTCATGTTGCGTTTTAACGCACTCTGAAGGTGCTTCACCCACAGGGCTGAAAATCACCGTCTTCATCATCATCTTGAGAAGTGAGGCATCAAAAGTTAGGTGAATTAATTATATTTATAATTATCATGCTTTCAGTGCAGTGAAGCTGCAAATATCGATCCAAATTTTCAATCTTGCTGAAATTCAAATCACTAATGCATGAATATAATACACTATAACCCATATGAAAAGTGTAAAGTATAGCACCCCCTAGATAGCATAGACGAGACATGTCAACATTATCAGATTTGTACCAAATTAAATTCTATGAAAGACTAAAAGCAAAAACATACGACTGACATGGGGCATTTTTCACGGTTGGCAATAAATTCTCTAACTTTTGGCTATTTCCCAAAATAAATAAAATGGCTCGTCTCCGTCCCCAAACAATCCAAATAACAATAACACTACAAAAATACATTAGGGAATAGGAATGACACAAAAAATTTACACGTAGAATCATGAAATTTGACATAGAAGTAGATCATTAAAAGATAAGTAAAAAATATTATTACACTAATGCCGTGCGTTCCACCATGGGGCAGTAATATTGGATTAATGTTTGCAAAGCTTTTACGCTTTTACGCAGCTTTTTTTAAGCTTTTTTTTCTTTTTTTTAAATAAAGGCATGCAAAAATGTATAAAAATGGCCAGGGTTAGGAGTTAGGGTTAGGATAAAGGCTAGTGTTACAATTGGGGTTGGGCTATGGTTAGGGTTACAACTTGGGCAGGGCTAAAGCTTAGGATTATGTTTAGTTACTATTATATGTTAGTAATTGACTATAAAACAATTATTTCCATCGTACATGAAGACTGTAAAAATATATATTTACTATTCTATTCTTTACTCGAGTACTAGAGCATTTTTCCACTAGTGATTCTACCTAATGGAGACCGACTGATATTGATATTTATCAACAGACCAATTTGACATTTATTATGTCTATAACATCTGTCAAAGTCCAAATGAGATCGAGAACGAGAGAATGGTGTGGTAATAATACATTTATTCATAATCAAAATGGAGGAAGGGGTCAGACAGAGAGAGAAAGAGGGAGAGAGCGAGGCAGACAGAGGGAGATGCAGAGAGAGACTTTGACTTTTAACAGCACATTTAGCGTCACTTGTCTTCAAAAAAAACAAAATAAATAAATAAATCACTGGCGCGAATAGCCAATCAT
>JACN01062106.1:0-10367 GCA_000787155.1 Scartelaos histophorus | reverse complement strand
TAATAATAATAATAATAATAATTAACTCATCTTTAAATTCAGTAAAATAAAATGTGATTTTTGATTAAGATATCTAGCTGACATTGCTAATTTGCATTCTTGAAAGTGGTTAATGCAATATTAATGAGTATTTATTCGGCCCTTATTAATGTCTGATTCTGCATAACATTATTCTGCTGCTAATAAGCATTCATTAGGAGTACTAATACTTTCCTATTAATAAACTTGTTACAGAGTACCAGAGCAGTACTCGCCCTTCCACCTTTATAACCAAAAGCCTATTATAATAATAAATTATGTACAAAAAGATCCTTATCATTTATCATTAACTAATAAGCAGCAGTAATATGAATTTTGATGATAGAGAGTAAAATAAATGAATAAGCAACAGAGTAAGGCTATTTAGAATAAGACAATAATAAGGGTTGTAAAAAAATTTGCAGCTACTTTGACGTTCATAAGTAAAATAGTACTTAAAAATACCGGCTGAATCTTGTATTTCTGCATAAATGGGATGAACTGGAAGAGGAACCCAGGGAGGCAGAACAGAAAGTAGATGAACTCGTGAACGATGAGCGAGCCCCAGGTAGCAATCTGAAACTTGGTGTAGTTGTCCAGCATGTAGCCCCATGCATGTTTGAGCGGGGGCTGGAGGGGGTTAGGAGGGAGAAATGAGTCCATGTATTCCACAGCCAGGAAGGCATTGCTCAAAATGTCCACTGAAGAGTTTCCTGCCATGATGGAGACTGCAAGGTGATCTGTCTGGACAGAGGAGACGAAGAGATCTTACACAATGGTTGTTACATGTCAAGTGAAAGGTACATTACTGCATACACGGGATTCAATGGATTCAATATCGTCACCTTCCTAAAATAATCGCCTAAGTCACTTTTTGCCTAAGTTTACTTTGCCATGATTTAGGCCATAATTTCAATTTTCGTTTTTTGTGTTTTTTGTGTTTCCTGAAAAACCTGAAAAAAATACTTATGCAATTATTTTAGGAAGGTGTTGATATGCAACCACATATCATGAAATAAAACAAGACAGAATGTATTGCATATAGAGTAATAAGCTCAATGGCAGCAATCAAACTTTACACCACAAGTACGGGATAATAAGAACATTTATTTAGATTTTTCTTTGTGCTACTTATGGCTAATTTCTGATTAGTGTAATGACTCATTTAATAACTGTCCTGTAATAACAGTGTATAAACAACACAGGAAATTGATCATTGCCTGTTCTAAATGCAGAAGAAATTATTGAGGTACCTGAAAGGTTCTTTCTATCTCTTAACAAATGATCATTTAAGTAGTACTAACATGACATGATGCCTGCTAAGATGCACCCTATAACACGATTGTAGTTATAGGGTGCATCTTAACAGTAGTAGTTTTAAGTACAAAGATAACCTAAATTGTCCAAAAAATAAAAAAAATAAGACTTGCCTATAGTGAACATCATGACTTTAGCAATGATAAACAACATACAACAGAGGTGGTCTATGGCTGGAGGTCTTTGATGCTACAGTAACGTAAGTGATTACATTTTATGCAGTACAGCTACAGAAATGTTACAATTAGATTTTAGATGTTTAGTTTTTCCCCTAAGTAGGACATGTAAGCTTACCTCTCTGCAGAGATCCCCGTCTACCTGAGCTAGAGAAGGCGTCCCGGGTGAAGTACGGTAATATTCGACTCTGTGATTGGTCAAGAGGGGAGGAGACGGCCGTAGGATCGCTCTGATTGGTCAGTGGGATGGAGTGATGATAGTGAGAGGGAGGGACCTTCGAGTAACGGCCAATCAGAGGCCGCGTAGACTGGTGGCTCGCAAACAGTTGAGTGAAGAGATGTGTGGTGTGGAGATAGCTCAGTTTGTGTACTTAAAGGGCCCATATTACGCTATACATTTTATGCAGTACAGCTACAGAAATGTTACAATTAGATTTTAGATGTTTAGTTTTTCCCCTAAGTAGGACATGTAAGCTTACCTCTCTGCAGAGATCCCCGTCTACCTGAGCTAGAGAAGGCGTCCCGGGTGAAGTACGGTAATATTCGACTCTGTGATTGGTCAAGAGGGGAGGAGACGGCCGTAGGATCGCTCTGATTGGTCAGTGGGATGGAGTGATGATAGTGAGAGGGAGGGACCTTCGAGTAACGGCCAATCAGAGGCCGCGTAGACTGGTGGCTCGCAAACAGTTGAGTGAAGAGATGTGTGGTGTGGAGATAGCTCAGTTTGTGTACTTAAAGGGCCCATATTACGCTATTTTCTGATCTGTTATAATGTTCCCTTAATCACAAACTTACATGCAGTTGTGTTTTTTTCATTCACACGTTTAAGACACAAACCTGCATATTTAGACTGTTCTCTGATCCATCTTGTGATCTCATGTGGCAATACAGCACTGTTTTTAAACACCATGGACTTTCAGTACAATCATTTAGATAATTTCAGACCTGGAATTAACAGTCAATTCATGATATCACAAGGTGGAAAAGAGCATTTTAAACTATGGAAGTGTAGACATACCAATAATATGTAAACAATAAACATGTGAATGAAAAATAGCACAAACCCAAATATGTTTTTTGAAGAGGTAACAACATTCCAACACAACTTAAAGCTTAAAGAGTCAATTTTGTGTAATATAAGACCTTTTAATATGCCAACATCAAATTAAAGGAGTCTTAAACAAACAAAAACAATAAAACAAAAAAGGAATAACAAGAAACAAACAAGATCCTTTTCATTATTTTACTGATTTGGCAAAGTTTAAAAACAGCATTTATCATTTCACAGCTTTAAATACAAGAAGCATATTCATTAATGATATTATAAAACAAGTAATGAAATGATTCATAGTCATTAGCTTACATGACATTCCTAAATACACTGACAAGAACAGCGATACCAGGTACTATAGCAATTTCAATATAGCAGGAAAAGTAAGAAAGATACAGGAGTAAATGCTAACAGTAGGTTTGGTCACTTTGCAGAAAGAGAGAACACATTTGTCATGTAAATATGGTCAAAATGAGGAGATAGAGCTAGAAAATTGGCACATTCATAGTACGTCAGGGTGTGCGGTTATACAGTTGCTACACCAAGGACAGGGTACTGTCAGAGAGGACAGAAGAGTCAGGGACATGCATCAAGTTCAGGCGTCTTGTCATGAATGGCACAGAACGCTGCCATGTAACCAAACGGTGCTGATCCAAATGGTTGCTCACTTTAATACACCTCTCCCTCTTGGTCTATGCTTTTGGCATCAGGAAGTCATGATTTTTAACCAGAACAATCAATATTCCAGTTACAGTCTTTTATAAATAAATATACAATATTATAAGCATCTTCTTGCTTTTCATTTGACAGTTCTGAAATCATGCAGGCTAGCTCAACCAACACAAACCTCTGTCTTTAAACTATTTCTTCATCCTAAAACAAAAGCTGTCTGAAACCATACTTCATCCCATAACAGTACTGAGGCATAACAAGGTTCAAGAACAGGAAGAGGAAGCAACATTCAGGCTCTCCACAGCCACACTGAAACACTGCAAAGGTCAGAGGTCAGACATGCGCTGTCAGACAGGGAGTCACCACCACACCAGACTCACAGCACAGAGCACTAACACATGCTCACCTGTGCAAGCAAAGAGCACCTGTAATGCAAGCACACACACAGATACACACACACACGCATACAATCAGGTGGAACAAAGGAGAAACAGTTCAGTCCTAAGTGGTCCTTTGGCCTTCCTCTTCCTTAAATAGTTCAGTGGTCTTCGTCAGAGCTGGTTCATGGTAACATCATGAATGTTAATGTATCTTTGCAGTTTTAGTAGCTTCAGTATCAGTATCAGTAGCATTTCCATGGCACTACAGTGGTACAGTGGTGCTAAAACTGGTTTGGCCAGTCACAACTGCAGTCCTGCCACAAGGGCATTAAAACATGGGTATAACACCCACTTTGATCCATCTTCTTCTTCTTCGGTAAGTGCAAAAATCTTCAACATTCTTGTCATTCTTCATCTTCATTGGTACCTGTGCTAGTGCTGCCCAACATCCAATCATTGGCATCTTAGACAGATCCAAGATCAGTATTCAATGTGAGAATACATTCTACTCTGGGTCGGTGTCAGGAGTCCCCATCAGTCATAAGGGTTTGTCTATCACAGTTACACCTGGAGAAAAGTGAATAAAAAGGAATATTAATTCTGGGAATACAGGCTGCTATGAGAGAACTAAATGTTGTCTACACACCTGCATAACTTCTCCCTGTGCTCATGCATGTAGGAAGCAGGGTCCACTTGTCTGTGCCAGGATTGTAAAACTCCACAGAGGCTAAATTGCAGCTGCCATCATCTCCTCCCACCACATACAGCAGGTTGTTTACCGCACACACACCTAGACATCAGCGTAGTTAAAACTGTGAAATGCTAAAAATAGATGTGTTATAAACTGTGACTGTGATCCGGGAGTCTTTACCTGCATTCCTCCGACACATGTTCATGTCCGCAACCTGCCTCCAGCTGTTAGAGGCGGGGTCATAAACTTCACAGCTTTTCCGAACCAAGGGGCCATCATGTCCCCCCACAGCGTATAGTAAACCTTTCAAAACGCCCACTCCTGAAGAGGTTTACATTGGAATTTAATACAATTATAATATGGCATGCACAGTTACAGTTTTTATCAATATAACACATTCATGCAGGCGTGGAATTCATTTTTTTCTCGCCATATGTATCAGAATTGACTTAAAGATTTACTGTTAAAAATGAGTACGTTAAAATCAATTTCACCATCCAGACATCACTTGGTATTGCCAGTGCATCTATAAAGTTTTTTGCTGTTACAATAAGAACCAACAGATTACTTTAAAATTTAGATTTTTTGACCTTGATTCAAAATGTAAGAGAAATCACATACATATGTTAATATGTGTAAATATTAATATAAACAACAAATATAACAGTTATAAAAAAAAAAAAAGTCATATTGCACAACTGTATTTTTCAGCACAAATATAGTGGAAGTGAATATAACTGTTTTCTGCGAGGAGGTACAGGAGCCTCCTTTCCCGCACCACCAGACTCACAAATAGCTTCATCCAAAAGGCTGTTAGGAGGCTGAACTCTCTCCCCTCCCTACCCCCCAGGCTGTCTCCCCAAGAAGAACTTTGAACTTTTCTCTCATCTTACTATTGTTTAATTTATCTTTCATTAAGAGTGAGAAACGTAATTTCATTTTTTTCATATGTGAATATGAAAAATTTGACAATACGTTTTTGAATCTTGAATTGCAATACAGTCTTTGAGAAAATGCCTTGAAAAGACAATGCCAAAAGAGGGTATGTAAAAGGATAGGTAATAGACAAAAATAATAACATTATGAATGTAAATTGTAATAAAATGACAAGGAAGAGGTTTATGTATCAAATGTTATTATTATCTTATTATCCCAGAAGTGCAGAAATATAACTTAACACCTATTTTAATCTTTTTTCCATTTTCCTTTTTTATTATACACAGTATACGCCATATTCAAATTTTGCATCTCAACATTCACTCCCCAACACATTTTCTGTCCATCTCTAATTTGAAACCTTAATTATTTTTCAAACTTCTCCTTTTGGGTCTTAGCCCTTGATATGTAATTCTTGTACATCCAAATTCACACACCTGCTCCACTCCGTCTTGTGCCCATCTCGGCGATGTAGCTCCACGTGTTACTTTTTGGATTGTATGCTTCTACCGTGCTCAGACATTGCCTCGTTGCCCCATCATAACCTCCAACAGCATAGAGGATTCCTAAACACCAGAAAGAATATATCACGGCCCTAAATCAAAACCATAACTCAATCAAAATAAACATACGGTACCAAATGAAAAAAATAGAACAGACTATTTCTTTCAAAGCCCATCTTCCAAGACTGCCCAAGACTACCATGTGTTATTTTTATCCCTTTCTTTTATCTATTTTTAACTTGTATGAGAACATGGGAATAGCATTCACCATTGACAACGCCAACTCCCACACTGCTACGGCGAGTGCTCATGGGCAGAACATGGAACCACTCGTCTGTTTTGGAATTGTAGGCTTCAACTGTGGACAGACCTGAAAAAAAAAATATTTGTAAAATGTATTATTGATATCATTTTAACACACTTTTTAATTTTACTGACAAAGTGAACAGAACAAACAAATACAGTTGTTTACCTGAGTATAAAATAACTCCATGATGAAAGGTCAGGTAAACAGTTCCTTAAGTTATGGAGCAGGTTGAATTTTTGCAATTATCAAACCGCAAAAGCTTTTATATAATAGAAAGTCCTCTGCGAATGAGAATATATATATATCCTGCCTTTTAATAGAAAATCTGGCTGTGGTTTAAATGTTCCGAAATGTAAGGTATACGTGTTTATAATGTGCACTAAATCCTACTTAAACAAATATGGCAAATCTAAATCAATCTCAGAGAAATCACAATTAGATTTTTTTCCCATGATCCAACAATGACTGAAAATAGCAATGAAAATGAATGTAAGTAGGGTATGTGTAAAAAAATTACCTTGGCAACACTGTAACCATACAGAACAAATCAAACAAAACCTGATACGACCATATTACACTGGAACATGTCGAACCTTCTTGTAACCTCTACAATTAAATCTTTGAATTCATGTAAAGCCATCAGAGGCTAGTGTGCAGAGGTTATTCTTATTATTCTACACTCTACAGCTCAAATTTTGTAGTATTACAATCCTACCCACTCCACATCCCACTATTGGGAAAAAACCCTACCCATGAAATATTATCTATATAAAATATTATATATATTGTAACATAAATATTGCCAATATATTAGATGCTGCTATTAGATTATATCAGATGCTGTACTTCAGTTGGATACTACAGAATATTGGAGAAATATCATAAAAAAACAAAAAACAACATGTTTAGACTCGTATAATAAGACAGTTCAGTGGAGTTGGTACCCTGACATACTGTTACCGTTACTGTTACTGTTACACACATTACATACAAGTTGAAGTTACCTGTGCTCCCATCGAAGCCTCCTACAGCGTACAGCAGTCCATTCATCACGGCTGCTCCGAGTGTGGAGCGCCGATCCTGCATACTGTTCACACTGGTCCAGCGGTCCATCATGGGGTCATAACAATCCACTGTCCGAACTCGCAAAGAGCCATTGAAGCCCCCGACAGCATATACGCAGCCACTCACATACACCACACCTGAGACAGAAGTGCATTCAAAGTTTTACAAAAACACCCAGAAATGTCCCAACACTGCCTAAGACACAAGGCAAGTCTATTTTTTACCACTTGTTCAGACCTTTTTGAGCAAGAAAGTGTTGACGATGATGATGACATAATACAGCTTGTGACTAATGGTGTTTATACCAAGAATGCACCCGAACAAAACATTATGTGACTAAAACATTTGAATAAGCTTAAGTCGTATCTACACTAGATAAAAAGTTTTTAAACAAATAAAACAAAAAGCAAATAATACAGGAAATTGTACAAAAAAGTAAAAATCCCATAGGTAGAAAATAAAGAAATAATGCAATAATTAGATCTGATTTGATGACAGTTCAAGGGAATAGTCAAAACACCTGTTCACATGTGTCCTTTGACAAGTAGATTTTTAGACTAACTACTGTATTTGAAAGACAAAGCACATTTCATTTAATTTTAAACTCTTCATCAAGTTTCTTTTGCATTTTTGTCTTTTCCTGCTCAGGTGTGAATAACCACATCACATTCCAATATTCAGATCATTTCAGAAATCAGATAATAGACATAGCCACTGTTTATAGCTTTGCACAAGTCTGTGCCAATTTTTTTTCTTTGTTCCATTTCAAACATTTCTCACATAATCCTCCATGTCAATGGCACTCATGGGAACTCAGAGAGATAAGATTAGGTCCCAGACTATATGTCTTTGTACACTATTAGAAAAACTGTGCAGCTGAAACACAACACATACTAATGTAACTAATAATGTAATGTAATGTAATTAGTTACTAATGTAACTAATGACTATGTTAGTAGCCTACTAGTATTATTTCTATTGTACATTGAGATTTTTAAATACATTTTTAAGAGAATAAAGGTTGAAATGTGGTGACTGAAGGTTTCTAGAAAGAAGATAAAATCAGAATTTGTTCATTATATTTTGACATTGTGATTTAAGCCACTATGTTTGGGATAAAACATAATTTTGCAAGTGTTTTGAAGCCTATATAATACAGATGATTATAGATCTACAATTAGTCGATTAGTCACAATTATTCCATTTGGCCCTATTGGGGCTGCAAACTGATCTCAAAGAAGAGAGGCCAGTTTTGTCAGAGCAGTAGTAAAAATGTCATGCACAATTGTATATTTCTTTTGTTATTCAATTCAACCAAGGCTTTCACAAACACACATTTCCTCTACAGGTAATATCATGGAGTACAGTGATGGTTATAGACTGAAAACATAATTATTGTTGTTACTGTGGTGTTACTGTGTATCCTCTCACCAGAATGCCATGCAAGCCACCAGACATGAGCCATTTTAATTCATCCAAAAGGCATTGTTTAGTTTTTCGTTTACTCAACTCAATCCCTGGAAACCCTTTGCTCTCCTGTAATCCATTATGAACTGCTCAGTGTTCTAACAGTCAAGTAATCCTCCTTGAAACATACGATGTGGAAATGTCACATATGCCAACCATATTTAGCACATATTTTCTATGTAATCACTTCAGAACGAGAATTAGAAACACAATTATTTTGGCTCATTATTCAAATCACCATAATTTTATTATTACTTTAATTATTAGGTCTATTATTTCTCTACAGTTTAATTTTGCCATAATATATATTTTTATGTTTTCATTTGACACTTTTGTTTTGCAGAACAGAAAAAATAAAGACATTACAACACACATTTTTTTTTAAATTGATTAGAGTAATAAATGATATTGATAACATGTTGTATCAATAATACCTGGATTATAATACAATTTAAACTGATATTACAGCATCCTACCTGCTCTGCATCTTCTCGTGGGAAGCTCAGCAACTTGGTACCACCTCTGCTCCTCAAAGTCGTAACATTCCACACTTCGAATGGCCTTGGGGGCTTGTCCTCCAACTACGACCATTACCTACAAAGAACCAAAACATCAATACTCTAATCTATCACATAGTAGTAGCACTGGGACTGTGCTTGGGAATCATTTTTCACCTTGGGACAGCAGGCTGGGGTCCTCATCCGAGTGCGTGCAGTTTTCATCAGAGCTCTCTGATCGGCCGGTAGCAGATGATACTTCATAGCCTCAATCAGATAGTCTTTGCATGCACTGCTGTTTTTAATCAGAGACTCCTCCTCTACGCGCTGAGAAATTAACAAAAACATAAATGCAATAATACGTTTCAATAATAGTGGTTTCAAATATAGCAGTATTTTATTATAGTTAAAATACACCATCCTAAAATCAACCATAAGAAATAGTAGGCGTGTGTTTCTCTATTATATGATTATAATTATTATTGTAATTGCTATGACGTCAGCAGTTTTACAGTCAGTTCTCAGAGTGTGGACAGCATTCACACAAATAAAGTGTATAATACTTTTGGATGTTGGGCAGGGGCCTACATATTTCTATATGAGCTTTAAGTTTTTGAAAGAAATCTGTGGTAAGTCAATTGAACCTTATCGTTGTTCGGCATTGGCTCTACAAACTTGTCACATTCATCTCAACATTTACATTCAATAGACAAAATGCCATCTACTGGGTTTCTTAATAACACCAAGCTATTGTGGAAAAAAAACTTGAACCAACTGCCAACTTTGTTTTGCTCTTGATGGGCTCAGTAATTAGTTATTAAATACAAACCTGTTTCATAACATTAACAATCTGATATAATTCTAGTAGTTTATTCTACTATACAAGTATGACTTGTCCTACGGTTTTATAACTGTGGATTCTACAATGTTGGAATAAAATGTAAACCTTTTGAATTTATTGGGTGCCTCTGTGCCAACACTTGACTACCAATATGACAGC
Organism: Scartelaos histophorus; assembly: GCA_000787155.1. Lineage (NCBI taxonomy): Eukaryota > Metazoa > Chordata > Actinopteri > Gobiiformes > Gobiidae > Scartelaos > Scartelaos histophorus. The sequence goes on along the minus strand of JACN01062106.1, from coordinate 287 downwards.
TACTATATACTGAATATCTGCAGTATTATGGTGCAAAGTGAAATAAGTACAGAGAATTAACACTTACTTGCACCAGATACTCTCTGGACAGAAGTGGCAGCCGCACATGTTCCATCAGATGAGCCAAATGTTCTTGACGAACATCCTTATCGTGGTTTACCCAGGCAATCACAGCCTCAAATACCTGAGAAATGATGATAGATTAGAACATCTGAAAATACAGGAGAACATCAGCTCTTAATGTGGATCATTCTTAATGTGGACCACCTACACCCCAACATCCTCGG
>KN494997.1:1667-13255 GCA_000787155.1 Scartelaos histophorus | reverse complement strand
CCCCGCTCTCCCACCATCATAACCTTTATTGTCTGCGGCAACTGCGACGCTCGCTAACTTCTGCGGCCCCTTGATGGATTCCCCTCCCAACTTCCCCGGCCTTTCGCGCACTACATTTGCAGAGTCAATCACGGGACGCGTCGGTGATTTATCGGCGCGCCCGGCGTTTCCGCTCTACGTCGCCCCCTTCAGTCCGTCCATCCATCCTTCCGTCTAATACACCCTCAATTAATGCAGGGGGGCACGGCGCTTTGGTTATCACGGTCCCTCCTCCCCGCTGTGCTGCCTCTCCATCGTTCTCAATTAAAGGCAGTCCGGACGGGAATGGTTCTTATCTGCTTTTATGAATATGCAACGCACCCTTATCCGGTCACAGGGAGCCAGGTGAAATGGTAACAGCCAGGAGAGGTGGTGTGGGCGGAATGAGAATGGGAATGTGTGGGCACTGGAGTTTCTATTGCGATTTATGAGGATTTGACTCGAGGTGCTTTGTATTTGCAGTGTCATTTTTTTACCAATGATGTTTTGCGTTGAAATGTCCCACAGTATGGCCTTAAAGTTACCCATCTTGCATTTATTCATTCTCTGTTTCATTATTTTCATTCATGTGTAAACAGATATAGATATGTCATTCGAGCAACATATGTACACACACTTTTATCATTTTTATACAGAGAGAACATAACTTACAAAGCCGACAAACAAAAATAAACCTTGAGAAAATATGAAGAAATACAAGTAGCATCATGCAATATAATAATAATAAAAGAATGACAATAAATATACTATTATGCATGCAGTCTTACTCCACAGATCTGACCTGTAACAGAAATCGACCAAGATCGACACCAGAGCAACCGATGGCCAATATGTAGAGCAGATTTTAATTATTTTTGCCAAATTATATAAGTTTTATTCACAACAAACTCATCTACAGTCTTTTTTTTTCCACTATAAATGTTCACGGTCATGTTTTGAGCTGTTATCTATTTGCATTAAAGTGTTCGTAACGTTCTTTGTAGGCAGCAACATAATATTGATCTTTGCTGGAATTTTAAAGCTTGATTTACCAAAAAGCCCAGCTATTAACCTTTAGATCTATCTCTAATCTGCAACTTTACCCTGTTGCAAAAGATAAATTTAATGCCATACTATGGAATATTTAAGGAAAAGTGATCATGGAGACAAGCTATTGGCAGACCCTTAATCAGAAAAGCTACATAGTGTAAGATATTTGCGAGAATGTTTCATTTTTTGATGATTTTTTTTTACTTAAAATTTGAGTCTGGTGATGGTGAAGTTGCTTTCAGTTGTAGAGTTCAAATTAAGTGTTTATATTTGCTTATGTAAGTGAAAGTAACAACATTATATTAACCTTAAAAACGGATGATTTTGATTTATTGGAAAATATTAAATCTCTTTACTAATACATTTCCAGCATTTTAAAACTTCAGGTTCATAAACGAAGCAGCATTATTGTTTTTTTACTAATTCCACAAATGCAAAATGACTAGTACAGAAACCCTTACAGTAGCCAAACATTAACATTAAGTTGGATTTTTATAACGAAAACTTGCATTCAAATTTGTGCTGTGAGTATTTTTCAAAATGCAATATTCATGAGTAAAAAAACAACTGAACACATTGTACAAATAAATATCTCATTCAACGTTTAGTCTTTTGTCTATAATTTAGCAATAAAAAAACATTCAGACCGTTTGACGTCTCTCATCAGAACTTAGACTGTCCCCTTTTCTGCTGCTGCTACATTCAGACAATAGTAGCATAACACTTGAAAGTTGCCCCTATACTAAATGAAAGTAAATCTTATATTTCAGAGCTGCAGATAGTGGCTCTTAATCGTGGGTAACAGCACCATCTATGGGCCATTTGGAGAACAGCAAGAGCAATATATCCTGCACGTTGGAAGTTTGCTTTGCTTTTGTGGTTTGTATTGTTCTGGTATCAATGCAATGTTGAGGATTATAAATGTAGTTAAATAGGTTCAAAAACTGTAAAATATATAACAAAAACAGAAGGTATTTTAGTTGTTCTATGTGGGACATGTTGAGAACGCCCACGCTCCATTGGCACACAAGCTGTCATTTGTTCTTTTAAGCTTTTCAAAAAAACAAAGAAGAAAAAAAAAAAAAAAAAAAAAAAAAAAAAAAAAAAAAAATGCACCATTATTTCTTAATCAAAAACATCCCTGTCCATACATGTTTAAGTCATTTTGCATTCTCCCCCTATTCAAACCTTCCAAAAAAATTTATTCTGTGCAAAACCTACGTCCTCCAACGCTTCCACATGACAATTCTCCAAAAATATATAAAAACATTATACAAAACTGTACACAGCAACCCGATGTGCAGCCTGATTGAGTTGTGATAGTGCTCTGAAGGGGGAGTGACTTAACACGGGAAGCAAAGGGAAGGGGGACTCAGAAAATCAAAAATAAAACGAAACTTACATGCATTTTATGAATGATACTTATAAAAAATATGTTAATGTGTTTAAGCATTTTCAAAAGTTTACATGGTGATAAAAATATGTTATGTGTTAGGAGTTAATACCCCATAGAAGCAAAATACCACCTCTTTAAATACAATATCCGACGAACAAAAGTCAAATATTAAAAGTAAAATTAAAAAAGGTTAAAGCCACATAAAAAAATGCAAGTGATAAGAAAAAAAAATTCAAAATGCCTTAAAAAAAAGATAAAATTTCATGCGCTTTTATTCCTATAGTAGTCACTCAAATAGTATGAATTTGTAGCATTATAATATGACCAGATACACGTCACGATCCCTGACACCTGATTGGCCAGTGACCCCCGCCTCTCCCCTCTGCGTTAGCCTCATTAGCCTGTCGAGCTAATGCGAGACTGCTCCGCGTCAGGGGGGATCCGCGGAGCAGGCGTAACCCACGACGACGCCCGCGGGCCCCCTGTCACTCACATCAGCACCAGCCTCAGTGAATCCGACATCCGGCAACACACACACACGTGACAGCCCGACACACACACACTTCACATGGAGCCCGCGGCCCAGGGGCCAATGTGAGGGGCCACAACGGAGGGCTACTCGCTCATTTCACCCTCTTTAGTGTTCGTAGCCTCGGGCCCCTCTTCCCTAACCCCCCATAAGAAAGCAACAGTGTAAAATGTAATGTGTGATATGTATGGACATGAGTGCTGGGAATGTAGGCCAACGGATCCTCCTCTAATCACATAAATGAGTTGTGATTCCATCATATAGATCTATGCTACATATGTAAACAAATGTACATGGATATGATTAGTTCTGAAGCTGGATCAAGATGCATCTGAAAGTGCAACTGAAGGCTACAGCGAACAAAACAAGGTCAGGTTCTGTGTTTTTATTTTTCCTATTTTTCCTATTTTTATGTGGCCTTTATCGTGTGACATATTTAACGTCGGTTTGTTTCCGTGAGGTTGGATATTTCCGTAAAGTTTAGACATAGGGATTCCTTCCTGATTTGAGAGCGTTGACATGTCAACAATCCTTCAAGTCAAATCTAAATATTATAGATTCGGAGTAAAGAAAAGGCCCTCGCAAAATCCTTTTAATCTGGAATGAATCATTTGCCTGAAAACCATGAATAGTTGTGTAGGAAATGTTCAGGGCTGCAAGATATGAGGGAGCATCAAAGAAAATGAACTTGGTGATGCTACACATAACTACCTTTTGGTTAAAAAAGTACAATACTATAATAATATGATAAGTATTTTGCAAACATTTTTAATCCTGTGTTCCCTCTTGGAGCACTATGTCATTTCCTTAAATCTGTGTTATTTATGGCAAAAGCAGATTACATTATTAAACACATACATACATCAAAAGCCAATGTCATTTGAATTGGATCCATATGTATTCTTAAATCTCATTATGTGTTAGCACTGCAGCTATTCTTATTTTGTTTGTATTTTACATTTTTATAGGGAATTCCTTACATGCATTATGTGACCACAAATACATAGACTGTATCTACATGTTGATAGATAGAGCATGAATGATGTAAACCATGTCTTTCATATTATTATAGTATTTTGCTTGTTCCACCTCACGCACCTCAGACTCAAAGGTGCACTGTGCATTTTTTTTTTTGTTTGGGGGGAGTCCATCATCTGTTTATTTTGATGGAGATTTCATTTCTCTGTTGGGAATGCTCCACAGTATGTCTGCTCTACCTTACATTTAGTAAATTACAGGTGGTTTTATAGCTCAAAAATGCTTATTGAACCTGAAATTCTGACTGTGTTCCTGATTTTTTCTTAAACAAGGGGAAATACGCACACAAAAAAATAAATAAAACAATGTTCCCTCATCAAAAACATCCCTGTCATCTATGCATGTTGAAGTAATTTTACGTTCTCCCCCTATTCAAACCTTCCAAAAAATGAGCACTATGATTCTGTGCATTGCTCAACCCACAAACTCGCATCACCCTCGCTCCTACATGACAATTCTCCAAAAATATACAAAAACATTACACAAAACTGTACACAACAACTTGACCAACCTGATCCGATGTGCAGTAGTTTCATTATGGGGATGCATGCTGATTGTGTTGTGATAGTGCTCTGAAGGGGGAGTGATTTAACATGGGGAGCAAAGGGAGGGGGGAATCAGAGCAACAAAAACAAAAATGAAATTAATTGTATGAATGAAACTTATAAAAATATGTTAATATGTTGTTTTTTGTTCAAAACGACAAAAGTTTACATGGTGATATAAATGTTATGTTAGTTAGTTTAGTTAATACCTCATAGAAGCAAAATACCCCCTTTAAAAACAATATCTGACAAACAAAAGTCAAATATTAAAAGTTAAAAAAGGTAAATACCACATAAAAATGCAAGTGATAAGAAAAAAAATCAAAATGCATTCAAAAAAGACAACATTTCATGCGTTTTTATTCATGTAGTAGCCACTTAAGTTACATTCTGACTGTGGACTGGGTCGCCTCTCCACAGATCTGACTTATAGATAGATAGAAAGCTTTAATAGCAAACTGAGAAACATTCTACACAGAGCAATAACATCTCCATGGAAAAAAGCATTTGACAGGCCCTCCACTGGAAAAGTCACACAATCCACCTTTAAAACTAACCTGAATTATGATGTAAATTATAATGTCACTTCTACAGTATTTGCACAATGCTACGTGGCAGATGCAAAACCCAAACGTGTCTTTTTTTTCCCTCGCTATGCACACGTCACTGTACATTACCACGTTTTTGCCGTTCCTCCCTCTTCCCCTCAGCCTCCTGATTCACCCCAATTAAGGCTGAGCTCCGGGTGCCCTCTCTAACGCACCACCTTCATCGTGACAAATTAAACATTACTATAAAAGCTGAAGATTGAATTAGTGGTATCTCTCAGTCAGCAGTAACCTCCGCGCTAATTAGCAGCGCAGAGGAATCCACCCACTGATTTGGTTGGGGCCAATTTGTCTGCGTTATTGCGTGGCTGACATTCACGAGGGCGCGCCGTGTTTACTTCTTATATTCTCTGCAAACAAAAGGTAAAGGCGCGCAGCTTTTGTCATCGCGGGGGATTCGAGTTGGAGGGATTCTGTCCGTCACCTTGGAGGAAAATGATGCGAATGTGACAAAGCGCCGATCATTTATTTAAGAGGCCTTTCAAGGGCACGGGAAACTCGAGATGTCATAAAATTGTACTATTGTGTCAATTGTCAACGGGCGTAAACGGGAAGAAGTAAGAACGCGTTGGGGTTTAGCATTCGCGATTATGTTTGTATTGTATAGAACAGTGTGCTACAAAATATTTCATTATAGTTCTTCGATAAGCCTAGTTTTTTGTGCGTGTGATTCAGTGCGTTGTGTAACTTTTGCAGTGGCGGGTTCATCAAATGCTTTTCTCAATGGAGATGTTATTGCTTTGTCTGGAATATTTCACAGTATAGCATTAAATCTGCATATCTATCTTCATAAACAACAACCTGGATGAAGTTACAGGTCAGATCTGCGGAAAGGCGACCCCGCAAAAGTCAGAATGTGTGTTTTTGTAGGTGTTTTTGAGCTATAAAACCAGCTGTAATTGAAAAAAAGTAAAGTAGAGCTGTTTAATGTCACACTGTGGAACATTTTCAGGCAGATCAATGACGTATCCATAGAAACATCCACCGGAAAGTGACACAATGCACCTTTAAAGAAGACGTATTGCTCTTGAGCTATGACGCATTGTTATAATTTGCACGTTTTAAATCGCAACGTCCATCAAAAAATATTTAATAAAAGAAACTCCTTTACAAAAATGCAGTTCTCAGGAGCTGACATCATCATACACATATATATGTATCAAAATTAAATAAATGTATTAAAATCTGAGGGTAAAGTAAGCGCAGAGCAAAGGGTGGAGTGAAACCGGTGATTGATCTGTCTTGAAAATAAGAAAGACTTGCACGAATCACTCCAAATACAACCAAATGCATTTCACTGTTTTATACATAAATAAATTCCTATTCCTTATATATATCTGGCTCCAAATTTGCTCCATAAGTAGCGTCATGAGCTTCATCGACTGGAGCTGAGCGCTATGGGTGAAGCCACACTCCCTTAGTCCACTGTTTTATTCAGTTTATGAAATGACCCGATAGCTACGTGTCAAAAAAATCTACCTCCACAATATTCACCACTTGCATCCCGCAGCCGATGGTCACTTCTTTCCTTTAACAAACGGCTTCACCTGGTCAGAATATCGAGTCCATATTTCCCACCGCTTTCGGACGCGACACGATTGCAATCACGGCGTCTTATTGGAGCATTCATTCACCATTGTCACCGGGTCTACGCACATAAACGTCGGCGGCTTTGACCTGCCCACCTACGTCTCCGCTGCCCCTCCAAATATCAAATGCATATTTCAAACATCTCCACTATCTCGGGTTAAATAAAAATCCACCATCTGATGCTCTTATTGCCTATACTAAATCACAAACAATGGACTGCGAGAAACAGACTAGTCACTCGCGTAGATTTTATTTTTTTTCCATCCCGAAGCTTAATGGACTATTTACTACTATGTTTACCAGTGCTAAACATGTCATGAACAATGCTAATAGGGTCACCGCTGCATGTTGAGGTCAGCCGAAGCCGTAGTGAAAGCGGGAGCAAAGCTAGCGAGCGATAAAATTCTCGGCTCCTTCCAGCGCATGCACTTAGCAGTTTAAGCTACGTGCATATCGTATATCACATATAGTATAGTAAAGAGTGGAGTGCGGAGTATTGACTGTATATCACCCGGTAAATGTCAGATATTGGCATTTACAAGGACAATTATGAGAATACCGGTGCGGATATGTCTTACAAGTGTCACGCTGCAATAAGACTCAAGGTCAAGGTTCAGGTTGCCGTTGGATACACATTTGTGCAGACGGGAAAATGGGGAAAGCAAATATATACGCCTGTTTTTGGGGGTGATTGTAAAATACTAGCGGTTATCCAAGTATTTGTCGGATCGGTGCATGCAGTGGCTATAAGTTTTGTATTCTTTCTGACCACTTGGGCTTGGGAATACTCGTCACACTGCAAAATTGAAACTCTAAACAAACCGAACAGCAAAAAACGCTATTAAGGATCAAAAATCAGACACTTATCAATACTAGTCTCGAAACAAGATTTGCTGAATGATCTTAAACTTTTACAAAACTAGTGTACGACATGGTGACATAAAGAAAATACAGTAAATCTGTGCAGAAATTTACATTCTGAAGCATTTTTTTTTTATTATTTTTGTGGTATCATAATTGGTATAGAGTATCACAGTATATTTTCTAGTATCATAATGGAATTTGAATGTTTGGTACTCAGACAACACTATAATACATATAAAGCGTGATCTCTGTTTTAAAAATCGACACAATCTCAAAGTTACGGTTGCCACTGAACGCACTAAATGTGATTACTTTAGTGACACGCTGTTAATTTTGGTCTCAGCCTTCTTTGCTTTCTGTTGCACATTATTGTCCCCAGAGTAAAACTGGTGTAACCTCTGCATTTGACCCATTTTTCTAAGCCGCTGATGCAACTTCTTAGGAAATGTGAGCAACCCTTCACTAGGTCTGGAGCATTTATCTTGGTCCAAATTCAAACAAAAAAGAAAAAAAAGTTGAACGGGGAATATGTTATTTAATGGATTTGCAGGTTGTCAGTCACTCTATGATCGATGTTGACCAGTTATAACCTATTTTACATTAAACATTTTCTATTAGTAAGGTCAAATTAGTTATATATTGTTAAAAAAAAACAACTTAAAACCATTATCATGCTTGTTGCCCATATTATCCTATTGTTATAATGTTGTTTCCTCATTACAAACATACTTGGAGTTGTGTTTTGTTGCATTAACACACGTTGAACACACAAACCCTGCATATTTAGGCTCTTCTCTTAAATAGAAAACACTTTGTTCCACTTTATGATGTCATGCTGTCAGCATACAGGAAGTGCTCTGCTGTGCTTTTACTCCGTGCACCTTATTTTACTGTTATTTTAATTTAACTTATTATTTAATTTTGTTAGCTGCTGTTTCAGCATCCTTTGATACTGTTTTTTTGTACTAACATGCCATAAATGTTTGTGATACTTGAGTTAAAAAAAAAAAACTCTGCACCTTGAATCATTTGAATAATCTGAGCCCTAGAATTGACAACTCTGCTGAACTAAAGGTAAAATATACCTGCAAACTAACTATACACGACCTCACAAGGTGGAACAGAGCATTTTGGGCTTTGGAGATGTAGACAAACTAATAATAAAGGATTATTCAAAGACGTGTGAATGAAACAAAGCACAACTCCGGGCATGTTTTTGAGGAGGTAATAACGTTCTAACATGGCTTAAAGCTCACAAGAGACAACTGTGTGTAATCCAGTGCCTTTAAATTAATACATTTCATATTCTGGGCTGAGTGAACGTCAAATATGGATCCTTGTGTAGTACTTGCTCTTGACCCATTATCCGGTTAATGTGGGACTGATTTCATTGGAGCCGACGCCAACATCTCCATCTCACCCCCAACGAGCCGGGGCACCTCTCCCGCACGGCGCTGACACTACGGCTCTCCGGTGATGGGGGGAGGAGAAGCAACAGAAAACCCAGGCTCGTTTCAAGAAACAAGATTGTTTTTTCATCTGCAGATAACAGAATTTTGGTGTGACAAAGTCTTTCAAAAAAAAACCTCGCTTTCCGCTCGGGGCCACGTTAATTGCATTAATTTGCCCTGACAATCTCACAACAGGAAAGGGGATAGACAGGCGAGGGGGGGCGAACGTGCGTAATGCGTGTGTTTGTCGAAAAAGTGCTCTTGTCATTTCTCAGCGATGATGAAATTAGCAACAAGAGTGGTGTCTGGCTATAATCAATCACTAGTCTCAGTCCGGTGCCAGCCAGTATCACCAAAACCATATTTCCACCACTTGAGGACAAAATCTTTCTTGATTGGGTGCCATGCTTGTTTATAAATCTATCAGACAGACCAGTGGCTCCAGTTGGATTGAGTTTGGTGATATTTCCCCCCCCCCTCCCCGTGCAGTGGACAGGAGTGGGGTTTGCGTGGGTGTCTGTAGACCTGGGTGTAAATGGGTTTGTTTGGAAGTGTCAGGGGTTGTGCAAAAAGAAACATCTGTCTCTCTTCAGGTCGATCAGTCTGTTGAATACAGAGCAGCCATCTGGAAAATTCTTTGTCCGATTGTTTTATTTCAACTGTTCGTATGAATCTTATGATAGAACTGACAAGTGTGTGGGCATGTAGCACAAATATAATGCACATAGTTGGGTCAGAAATTTGAGATTAGCCTTAAAATCTGCTCTAGTAATACAACTGGGACTATATTAATTATGTAAAATAGTAGTTCTATAACATTCATAGTGATGTAAACAAGACTATTACAACTACGTGAACATATTATTGAGAAAAGAGTTTAACAAACATGGGTGAGAGGAATTTTCCTTTATCACAAAGTGTCTGTTAGTATCATTTTAATATCCTCTGCTCACTGTTGTCAACCTATTCTAAGCTTTTTCTTTCTTTCTTTCTTTCTTTCTTTCTTTCTTTTTTAAACCTAAAAAAGTATCAGAAAATAATCATTAAAAAAATCTAAAAAATCTATATATATCAGACATAAAGATTTACTGTAACTTTGCTGATGAAGATGTTACGGCTTATCCTAGAATGTTCCATAGTATGGCATTATATCTATCTAATATATCTCCAATTCTCCATATAGACAAGCATGTGACACCACTAGGCTAAATTGGTCAGATCTGTGGAAAGGCAAGCTCACGTTTAACTGAATAAATGCAAGATAGAAGATTAATTCAATGTTATACTAAAGAACATACCAGGGAGTCACAAAACAAGCAAATTAGACCAGAAAAAAGTTACAGAATGCACCTTTAAGTAAACTTCTAAAACGTATTTGTCTTCTATGATTCAAAATACTTAAAAGTACTTCCTATATTGCACAAAACGCACTTTTCTGAGCTTTTAGACAGGCTTTGTTTCATTCACATGTTTAAGTAATGTTTTATTTTTAGTCTGTCTACATCTCCAGGCTCAAAATGCTCTGATGCACCTTGTGATGTCATAAAGTGGTAGTTTTCACCCACTTTTTACCTTTTGTTCAGTCGAGATTGGCCATTACCTATTAAGTCTATTATATTTTTTATTCATGACAAAAACTGAAGTTTGTATCACTGTATTGACATTACTTTTTCACTTTTACTTTTTACCTCCTATTGTGTAGTCAAACAAGCCAGCGTCTGTCTACTCCTCTCCCCATCTCCTCCATATAACACCACATTCACGCCTGCATCCACCCCACGTCTCTGCTCGGGGTCAGGGCCAGTGCTGATAGTCAGACAGGGGCCACCGACCGCTCGCTGCCGTGGTGATTTGTAAGCCGATTTGTTCCTTTTATTTCCCCTGGCTGCCTGCATACAACAACACGCAGTCACACACTCATATATATAGGCACCAAAAGACTCTCCCAAAGGACTATCTGCACTGAATCGCATTACAACCATTTCCCATTCGGTGAGGTGGGGACCGGCCCCTGCAGAAATCAAATATTTATCATGTTGTATTAACCCCATGCACTGCTGGCCCCCAACACACACATATCGGCCCTTAGCTCGCCTCTGCTGCACCCTGAATTCATTATTCTATTAGGCTATTGCTTAGACTACCTGCTAGAGCTGCGAGATAAATCAAATCGAAATCGAAATTTGAATTGACGCAATTAGCAAATCGCAAAAGCTGCAATTTTGGTCCTTAATTTCTACCACAAACAAACAAAATATCCCAAAAATACGTCTTACTCTGCATGTAAAAACTGCTCAGCCTGTAGTTTTGCTGTGTTTTAAAGAAATAAGTGTCATTTGCGATCTCTATATTGAATTCCTATTACAAATATTTTTAAAAAATTTCTGGATGCGTTTAAAATGTGAACTTTGAACAGAATCCTATAATTAAAACATTAACGACAAATATTCAATCACAGTGCATGTCCGGAAAATTATTTTTTTTTTGCAAATTGTTCAG
>KN494991.1:11461-30111 GCA_000787155.1 Scartelaos histophorus | reverse complement strand
TTTTTTAATTTATATACATTTTACAAAATATGCCATTTTACAGTTTTTGCAAATTATAAATAAATCTGAGTATTACCAATACTTTGTAAAAGTAAAATTATTTTGAAGTAACTAATTTTTGACTACTGTACCAACCTCCAGTATTAAAGTACTTAAAAATCAGTATTATTAGAAGAAGGAGCAGTGTTATTATTAGAACACATTTCTGTCAACACTCAAATGTGTTTGCCCAGGTGCAGTATTATGACATTTCACCTCTTTATCTTAACTCAGCTGAATAAATATCTCTAGTTATTATAGATATCTACTTGTGATTCTCAAGAAAGTTTAGGTCAACATGTCTCTCAGTTGAAACAATGGCTGTTGTGGCATGTCTCCCCTCACTTCATGTTTTTGTTGATGTTATCTTGATGATGATGCTGCTCCTTCTGCCTGTTTTCATTCTCAGCAGGACGGTAGCACCATTCCCACTGGAGACGTTGCCATGAGCCACTTAATTTGTACATAACCCCTGCTGTGTGTCTGCTTTCCACTTGCAATCCCCCGTCCACTACTTGATTCTTCTGTCTAATAACTGTCTTCCTCGTGTGTCAGGTATTGCTCATCGCTAACAAAGCTCAGATGTAGTAAACAAAAAACTGTCTTCTTAGCAACATCTATTACGCACACAGAAAATCAGTCACACACACATACATAGGCAAACATAGATTGCTCCACCCCACATGTCGCCTCTGGACCTGCTTGGCTTGTTACGCCCGTACCTGCTCACTGCAAGGACCAAGGCACCTGTCAACCACACTGTTTGATTTCACTCTCATAGGAGGCACAGGGCAGACCACACACACCATCTGGATAACAACTCTTATCTGGGTATGTACCAAAAACCAAAAAAAGTCGATTTTATGCATAATTATAAAACAGGAAAAGTGATCAATCATCATATGTAAACCTTGAGTATATCTCAATGTTTGCACTTTAGTGGGCGTTTCTCCACAATGATTGTAGAGTTGACTGTCATGTTTTAACTTTGGCACCGCTTTTCATTAATCATTTATCTATGATGTGCTAAGACATGGGCAAACATGTCCTCTGAGCTCTAGGCGTATTTGTTTAAGCACATATTCGATTCAGCATTCTTAAAAAGACTTGCTCAATGTGATTCACTGTGCCCGAGGAATTTAAAAAAATCTGTTACATTTGCATTTTGAGTTTGGCTGTCGCACAAGTTTGCATTCGCTTGAAGCCAGTGCCTGTGCCAAGATAAAAGAACACTCAATTCATTAATATTTCTTATTGTAAGTGTTCCCTAAGGACAGGTTTTCCAGTGAGCACAAGCTGATTTCTTTGCTCATTTGGATAGGTCTAATGCAGTTGTTCACACATAAATTTTACTTCTCAGATGGCACTAATTTAACTCATATTAAGACAATCTGAAGGACCTTTGGGCTTTTCATATAAGGTAAATGTGATGTTTTTTGAAAGTGGTAGGACAGGACAAACAGCATGTCTTAAGAGTGAGACAGAAGCATTCCTTTCTATGCACGTGTATATTTTTATTGGTGGAGAGCATAGTGTGGGAACAAATTAACAGAGAACATTTATTAGATTTATTAATATTATGAACATTTATTTCAGAACTCTTTCAGACAAAAGAAGAACCATGTCAAAGGGTAAGCACCAGCGTCACACATCTGAACTGATTATTGTTCAAATAGATGTATGTAAGAAAGTTGGTTCTGACAGACACGTGTTGTGGTTTTGTCTTAGATGGGGACAAAGCTTCTGTATTTAAAACCACTAAAGTCCGGACCAAATTGAGAGGAGATAACAGCTGGTTACAGCGCCGATCTGAAGCCCAGCCTGAAACACAAGAAGAAAAACCTTGGTAAGAGCAAAGGGGGCCCCACCTATCAGTAGAAGCAAGAGTTACTGCTGGTCTATAATGATGAAGTAAAACTGAAATCGCCTTAAATTCACCTTTTACCATCCACTGCATAATGAATAGATGATCTGCTCTGGTTAATGAAGAACTTTGCCTGTGTGTCTTGTACTCTAAAGCATCTCAGTAATGTTCAAAACAACATAGAGAGTGGTTCATGCTCCATATCATCTGTCTCCTACTTTGTCTTGGATGTTCAGATCTTTGTATATCATACTAGTTTATGCATGTATAGTGATACATTTCTTTAAACACTCAGTATTTCAAAACGTTTGTCCATTTGGCATCAGGCATAATTGGGTATCAAAAAAGATGTCAGTGCTAGAGCTGTCAAATAAATAATTTTAACTTTAACTTTAAGCTCTTCCAATAAGGTCTGCTCATGACTGATTATGATTAGCTCCAGACTTGAGCCTGTTGCCAATTCATAAAAGTTAATACATTTTTGACCCATTAACAGGATTGCAGAAGTCAGAGCCAGCCGCTTGAATGGAGCCAACACTGAATCAAGTCCTGTGTCTTCACCAGTCCAATCGTCTCCATCTCCGCTCCCTACCAGCACTCAACGGTAAACCATGCCCTTCATGGGATACTCACACAAGTACTTAGTAACCTCATTATATTACATAACTCTAAGAAAAAATGTTTTTGAACCAGATCACCCACATCCGGATTTCTGATCAGGTAACATATTTCTTTTCATGACTAATTAAAAAAAAAAATTAAAATTAATGCAGGAAATTAAAAAAAACGTTGTAGGAGCAATCTTTGAGCTACATTAAAAAAATGCTATTCATTATTTCTTTTGTATATAGGGGTGTGTTTACTAAAACAGAGAATACACCAACACCATCCAATGGCAGCAGGTATGTGTTAGAAGTTACTTATAAGACATATTGGCTATTACACATATCCTCATAAAGAATCTTGTGTTTGTTTATTTGCAGTGGAACAACTCAATTTACCAAAAAAACATCTGAGACCTACAAAAAAATGTGAGAACTCACATCCTCAGTTCACAGTTGGCACAAAGGCTGTATTTTGATAAAGTGTGTTTTTGTCCCTTAGAGCCCCGTATACTGTGAAGAAAACCGCAGAGAACCAGGAGGCCCAGCTCAGCCCGGAGGAGCACGAGAAACGGTAACAACACTAAAGCTAAATGTTTTTCAGAAGATTCATTTTGTTTGTTGGTGTTGGATGATTATTTATATGGGAGTTCAATTCTAATTAGACTGGGATTATGGACCATTTTTAACTATGACCTGTGTGCAATCCCTAGCTCAGGACATCTCACTAAAGTTCAATTTAAAAAAAATATATACTTTTGTAAATGCAAGAAAAGTTCACTGTGTCAGGTAATATATTGTTTGTAGTTAGTGGTTGGGGGTAAGGCTGTTTCTCTCTAGATTTTCTTTGTAGGTGGATAATGGGTGATTTAGAAGAAGAAAATGTGTTGAACATATAATATGCTTATTTTACAGAACGGAGGCAGCCAGTAGTGTGTTGAACAAATCAGCAGCAAGACAGCGCTCTTATGTACTATCTGCAGCAAAGATATACGAGTATGTACATTTAAAAATACTTCTGATTAGTTCATTCATTCATTAGACGAAACTGACATGAAACCGAAATGATTTGTCTATTCCCATTTAGGTCTAAAGACAAAACCCCAGACCTATTGGTTAACAGTACTTCATCCTTTGTGGCTCAGAGGTAGACATGAGTATTTTCTCCTTAACATCTTCCCCGTCGTCTTCTCTCTGACCAAATCATTTCAATGTTTGTATTGTTGTTTGTACTGTCTGATAATTCAGGGTTGAGATTACAGATGATGAAGAGAGCAATGCAACCTCCCCCACCATCACAAGTGTTACTCCTCTCCCCAAGGCACGAACATCGTAAGATCAATCTTTCTTTTTCAATCATTTATTTAATGACTGTACAGTGTAATTGCATTCCACTCATTGTTGTCATACTTTACAGAGTCAACACAAGTCCAACAAAAACCAAGATAACAGAGGAAATTAAGACAGAAGTGAAAGTAGAGGAGAAAGCCCCAGAGATAAACCCATTCGAAAATATGGTACCGGGATGCACAAAAGTAGCCACTCCTTTGCCAGAACTTATCCCCGATCTGGTCCAAGCCACCTACGTCAAAACTGATGAGTCAGGCGAAGTCGAGCAGCCTGCGTCACCTGTAGTAGAACCAGCTCCGCCCTCTCCACCTGCCACCCCACCACCACAGACCGTGACAGTGGACTCCATTGTAGTAACGACAGAAGAGATTGTGAAGGTAGAACCAGAGGAAAACCATCTACAAATAAGGTAAGTCTCAGCATAGAAATGTATGTCTTTTTTTAAACAAACTGCAGCCACAAATAAAGTAAATGGGGTTTAGACATTATTCACATGTCTGTTCTAAATACAATATGTTTAATGTCTTGTTTTGCACTATGTAACTTTTCTGACGGAGACACCGCCACCTGCTTTTCTCCATGATGTTATCGCTTTGCCTGAATTCTTCATGGAGAGATTCATTTCGCAAATATAAAATGCATGATAAGTTTGTTAAATTACTGTGGCTAATTCCAGGAAATGCAATAATGTCTCCATGCAGACGAGGCAGTGGCGCATCCATCACCAGAAAAGTCTCACAGTTACAAAGAGGAAAAGCCTGTATGTTCACTCAAGGAGCAAGCTTCCTCATTCATGTCAGAGTAGTTTGTGTATGCACGAGCCATTTAATTCTTTTACCTTATTAGACCTCTTACCAGTCTTATATTGTGAAGATATTGTGTGTAAATATGTTCTATATATGTCAAAAAAAAACTGAAAATGACTGCTTTTTTTCTGTTTTCAGTGCTGATAATGAGTCAACTCCTACAAACCTTAATGTGGAACCAATAACTGATGATTTGCTGGGTCTGAGCGACAGGTTTGTAAGACACAGTACATCCCTATCAAGATGAGCTGTCAAGATATGAACACTAGGTGGTGCTGTTGGACTTCTGTCTAGAAATGTCCAATAAAGTAATTCACTTTTCTTTTGCTTTTCTTTCTTTTTTTTCTTTTTTTTTACTAGCCCAGAGTTGGTTTCCCCTGTCCCTCCCAGCAGCTCTGGACCTTGGAGTCAAGATCTGCTAAGCCCTGTAGAAAGGTACAGTATAGGAACAAGTATTTCCCACCCACATCCAAACAGTGTGTATAAGTATTACTATTTCATAAGTTGAAAAATCAATACTCCTCTAAGCAAGCAACCTTTACTTACCTTTCTGAGCTGGACTGACAGTGCCAAGAGAGAAAGCATGGGTTTATAACTGTGTTTTTTTTGTCTTTTTAGTGAGAAGCCAGCACCTGTCAAACCCAGCAGCAGCAGCTTTGTCGACCTGCTGTCAAACGAGGACATTGTAGTCACAGAAGTGCATAGGTGAGAGAGACTAATTCTTATCACATGGCGTCCCTGGGATAATGTTCTCAGTAAAGCTTCACTACATGAAAGTCTGATCCCCCCCATTCAATGCTTTCAGACATCTTATCTGCACGCTATACAATGTTCTGATTAGTATTGGCTTTCTTTTGTCTTTCCCAGCCTCCGAACAGAGCCAGAGGAGGAGACAGAGCCAGCGACAAAATCACAAAGGTGACTAAACGACAGGCCCTTCTTAAACAATTATCTGTCAATGCGCCACCGAGGAACGCATTGTATCCAAATTTGTCTTGTAATGATTTTGACAAAGTCTCTCTCTCCCTTTTGCTCTTCCCAGCGTCACAGAAACAGTCACAATAACGACCAAAACTGTGACCATTACTGATGAAGGGTAAGGGGACGGTCTGATCTGTGCTATATTGGGTTTTCTGCCATTGTAAATTCTGTATGAGGCAAACCGCGCTCACCTTTGCCCGTCCTCCTTTCTCCTTTTATAATGCCATTCTTCCGCCTCCCTTTTTCCATGTCTCCATCGCTGTGCAGTGAAGAGGAAAGAGCAGATCCCCCGAGTTCACGTGTGATTACCACAGTGACTGAATCCAGGTACTTAATTACACAGCAACGTCACACTCCAGTCCCCAGTCATTCAATACTATTACAAGCCTACAACTACACACTTTTCATGATAAACCTCAGTTGGAGTTCATTTTCTTAATTTTAGATTGAAATTAAGCATAATCTGTTTCGTTGCTTGTTGCTCCACAGAAAGTTAAGATGGTGTTTATTATATTTGTCTGCAGGATTGTCTTGCTTGTGTTGTGTAAAATTAAAATGCATAAAATGAATGATCTAATCAATTTAATTTTAAGTACTGCCCAATCAGAGTTTATTTCAGGTGAAGTGAAAAGTGTTGCCACTGAGAAGACAACTTGTATTTCAATTTGTCAATTACATCTCTAATTTTGATTTACTTTGGCCCTGTTTGTTTGCTATTCTGAGTGCATTAAATCTTTCCATTATGAGTCATTGTGATCAGAATTCCTCTGACACAAGATGGGCCCTGCTGACAATTGAGAGTGAAATCAGTGTGAAATTGTTTTTCAGCTCGACTGATCCGTTTGATCCATATCCGATCGGGACCACATCCTCTAACAGGTAATCATATTGGTTCTGAGCTGCGACTGTTTTCCAGCCAGATAGCATCTCGTCATGCATAATGCAGCACTTTCTGATTATGAGCCACTTTTTTCTATTGCAGCTCCTCTGACCTGCTCCAACCTCTGGTGGATGTTTCCATCAACAGGTAACAGGACTGCTAGTGTAAAAGCTCCATTATTGAACCTTGATATTATTACATGTGTACATAAAGCTTTGTTGCTACCTCTCATTCATGTTGAGGCTTGTTAAATAATTATTATTCATAATGAACAAGCAGAACCCCAGACACACATGCAATCTGAATACTGATTTAATCATAATATTCAGTTTCTCCTCTTTTTCAGTGCATCAGACACATCTGTGAAGACGCAGCAGCCCAGTCCAGAAACAAAGTGGGTGTTATTAATGTATACGCTGCAAATGTCTGTGATCTGGCCAAGATTTTAAAACTTATATTAGGTCATTCATCTTGATTTCAGATTTATTATCTACTTACTAGTTCTGAGACTACTTAATTCTAGTCTAGAGGTAGTTTATTTTAAGATAACTTGTCAATTTGTCCATGTAGCAAGATAATTTCACTACATTTAAGTTTTTTTTTCAGATAGATTTAAGTTTATATCCTAAGCTTTTTTAGTAGTTTTAAGAATTATTATATGCCAGGATAGAAATGTCCTTCAGGAGCTGAGAATTTTCTAAAATGACTACTTGACTCATTTGTATCTTTTGTATTCATCAGTATGAGCGATAACGTCCTGGATTCCCTCTCAGATGACGTCATCCCATTCAACACAGAGACAACATCAAGGTATCCAAATCCATCTGGAGTTACATGATTAAATGCACAATTGTCTAAACTACTATGGAGAAAAAAACTTAAATGTTTTTATTTAGATATAGACATTGATGTAGATTGTATTTTTTCCATCTCTATGTTTACCTTTTTGTGAATAACATTACTGCACTACACGTCTGAACTATGTTTCCTTTATCTTATCATACAACATAACTTACGTCATAATTGATTGTCATCAAAGAAAACTTGAATTGACTTGAGTCAGCAGCACTATAATTCTTCTTTCATAGACACTTAAACTAATGCCCATTATGAAAATACAGGAACTAGCTGATGTGGTTTGTGCCATAACTTGTCTGTGTCCACTTCACCTCCTCAGCCTGAGCACTCAGCGCTCGTGGACACGCACATGGGAAGTAGAGGAGCCAGAGAGCACAGAGGAGAGGTGATGACACACTTACACTACTATTATACTGCCAACACAAAGCCATGTTTCATTCATCTCCATCTCGCTACGCGTGTCCATTACCCTCTAAAAGCCTTTCAATGTCTTCTCTCAGCCAAGAGGCGGCAGAAGCACAGGAGGGCCAAGATGGAGACCAGCAGACAGTGATCATGTTTGAGAGGAAGTATGTTTTATATTGAAAGCTTTGGATACATATCTGGCCCATTTATTCTCATAACTCCCTTTCTCTTTCACTATGAGTGACTTTTCAAAGCTCTTAAGTCGCTGAGCTAGAAAACATTGTGCACTGGTGCTGATAGAAATGGGTCAGATAGAGTAGAGACAACCACAGTAAACAGATCCCCCCTTTGTAGATATATCCAACAATAAAGAGTACAATAGTTGTCTACTGGTGCAACAATATGTTTTTATTTGTCCCAAAGGTCGAGTGAAAATGATTCCCCATGGGACAAGTGGACGTCACCAACTGTGTACACAGTCAGCAATGAGGAGGAGGAGGAGGACGACTCTGCCATGTAAATATCCATCAACTTTTCTTACATTGTGTAAAAAACACACTGTCTGACCAGACCATTTCAGAATTTGATACATATATACTTAACCATAAATACAATAAGACCTGTTCTATCTTGCAACTTTAAACTTCATATTTAATGTAATGTGTCATGAATGAATATAGTATGTGTCTTTTTTAGAACAGTGCTAATCTCCAACCAACCTAATACTTCATCTTTTAATGAAGTGTATGTTTTATGTACTCTTTTATACTAGTTCTAGCATACCTTGATAAAGCATTTGCACTAATGTGTCAATAGTCAAGTTAGCTTTACTTTTTCTAATTATCCTGTTAATTTTACAGAGATACAGAGACACAAATCATAACCACAGTCACCACTGTTAGGTAAGTAAAACCAAGTATTTCAGGCTACAAATCTGGCTAGTTTTGTATGAACAGCACAATATATGTAGGAAGTATTGCACATTGTAGCAGCACAATAGACTCCAGACTGCACTTGGTCAATAAAGCTGACCCCTGAGGAGAAGTAAGTCAGAGATCAGTGTCATTCACTTATAAAAACTGCACACTTTTCTGCTCATGTGTTGCTTTCACTATTGACTCCAGCAGCCCAAGGTTTTAGGTTTAATACTGTTTTTTTTACTTTCCAGGGAGACACACAGTGAGCCGGAGCCTAGCATGGATCGGTAAGTTTATCATTTTGACAGTGCCGAGACCCAAGTTCATGCTAGGATAATACTGCTATTTTATTTGGTATAGGTGAAAAGATTATCAGAATTCTGCTCTAAAATGGGAGTGTTTTCCATCCTGTTGAATATTACATAAAAACACATTATCAGAGGACATATTCTAGCTTTTTGTTGTGAAGCATAATTATTTATTTCACATTGATTTAAAATATGTTTAAGTCAGCACACCTAAAACCCTAAAATGTAATGAGAAATATTCTAATATGAGTACAACTCGACTTTTATGTTTTATGTTTGCACAGAACCACCTGTAACCCATCCTACTTAACTCTATGTAACTCTAATTTCTCTATGTAGGGTGAATATTTTATGTAATTGAATGCTTTCCAAAATGTATGAATTGTACAATTTTGCCTTTTCCTTTGAGATTAGTGGGATTGTGTTAGTTATACAATGAGAGATTTGGGCCAATTCCTGTGGGAATGCAGCTGCCTGGTGGAGATAAACTTACCTGCAAATTGGTCGCCTATTTAAATTCATACCATGTTAAATGACAAGATCTACTATCCCATTGTCTTTCACTTTACCCTCATTTTCCTGCCTATAATTATCAGTTTCCAGATGTCAAATTAATGATGTGCATTAGAGATGTCCCTTTGTCAAAGCACAGGCCATTAAACACTGCGTCATTACCAAGAGCTTGCACAGAATGATTATCTCCTGCTTGACAGATATAGGCCTGTTTTACTATCACTAATCATTTTACTGACATCGCAGGGAGCAAAAAACTAATGCAGCTGTTTTCTGCCCTCAGCACTTTGACAGAGCCAGAAGCAGAAAGCAAAAAGTAAGTAATCTCTAGTAAGGATCAACAATTATGACCACCTAACACGCTGACTCCTTTGGTATCGTGCAATTTTCCTCCATCGTCATCCTCCTGCACCGTCCCCCCCTAAAGGCCATGGGAGACCAGCCTGTGTCCAAGCCTGTGTCCAAGCCTGTGTCCAAGCCTGTGTCCAAGCCTGTGTACTCTGGAGGACACTCCCTCCACACATACAGACTGCGGAAACCACTGATCAATTCATTTCTCAAAACATTCCTATTTAATCTGGCCTTTATCTCACATAACCACTCCTGTGACTGTGTTCTGTGTGTTATTGTGAAATGCTGCATAAATGAAAGGTATCATTATTGTTAGTATTATTAAAACATACTTAGTCCATATATTTCTTTTCTTTAGGCCATTTGTTTATGTGAAGGAGTATGTCAACACATCTGCTACGTCCCTGCTGAATGCCAGAGATTCTGACAGGTAATCAACTTCTCACTTCTCATAACTTCCCATGTTTTGTAGTCTGTGCTTTTTCTGGTTTGAAAAGGGTGAGCTACAATCATAACTAAACCTGGTTTGCCAATTGGTTATTGTGCATATCGTTCAAAGATGATCATGAGTCATGTGAAAACTCAGCATCAAATCAGAGACTGTTTCTAATTTAACCCAAGTGTTTTTGTCTTTGGATCTGGAACCTCAAGTGTGAGGCTCATACTGCTCCAATAACAATATCAAAATGTGTCTATTATGTTCAATGTGTTTATAAATCAGCAGTAAAGTTGTTATCAGTACAATCAATACTTGATTTGAACATATTTGCCTCTTTTTGAGACGGATAGGTCAAGTTCCTACAGTTTGAAAATATAAATTGTTGATCACAGACAGTCGTACATATATTGTGTGTATTATAATGTATTATAATTACATTTATGTATTATAGGTCTGATTATTTGACGTCAACATCTACCAGTTACTCCTACAGCAGCCCCACTTACTTGAGGTAATAACACACAAATCGCAAAACCAACATAAGCCATAAGTCTTAAACTCTTTAAACCGTATGTTTATAAGCAGTTCAAGACACAAATTCTTCAAAGGCAGATTTTAAGAGGGCTCAGTTGAGGCTTCAGAGGATTATTTACACCTACAAGCACAATAGGATAGATATGGTCACATGGGCTATTCCACTAAACTGGGCATCACTGAACCAACCTGTCTGACTGTGTGTCTGCAGTGGCTCGCTGTCGTCCAAGTGCACGTTCTGTGCGGAGCAAGTGGGCACTGATGCCAGGATCACCATTGACCATCTAAACATCAACTGCCACCCTGAATGCTTCAAGGTAAATCTTTATCACACAGTATAAACTTTTCTGGTGAAGGGTCCACAACTTGCTTGTCTCTGTGGAATTGTAGAATTGCCTAGACTCTCCCACAGTACAGCGATAGATGTATTTATCTTGCATTTATTAAATTACAGGTGTGTTTATAAAAACACACTGTGGATCATCATCTCACAGACCTTAACTTTATTTAAATACAAGTGTTGACGTGCAGATTACTATTCACATATGTGAAAAGAGCTGTTGGCATTGAGTACTGGTGAAACAACCAGGACGTGAATAATATGAAACTACAGAATACAGTATCACATCTTTAAATGGTTTGAAAACAAAAAGTATAAGATAGTTTTATCAGCAAGCACTCAAACAAATTATTTTCCTCTATTTCAAGAATTCAAGTGTTTTTCTTGTTGCTTCTTCTGTTAATTGTGTCCTTAAATCTCCTTGACTTTTAATTTCAAAGATGAAAAACTACAGCGTCTTTGCTTTTTTTAAATGAAGTTTCTATGGTAACCCTTTTATAATTTCAGTGTGGCGTGTGCAGTAAACCTATGGGAGACCTTCTTCATAAGATGTTCCTTCATGGAGGGAAAGTCCACTGTGAGATTTGTTACAGAAATGCTTTGGACTGATTATAGATGGCCTCTTGAGCGCCTCTCATCCTCTGGCCCTTCGCTTGTTCATTACTATACAAATAACAAGTGTTCTTTTGCTTGGACTAAGTTGAGTCTAAACTTGATGTGGTTGATGGTGATCGAGGAGACCATTTCGAACAATATGACTATGAATGTTTTTTCTTGTGTAGGTCACTCTGAGATTATTTTCTTTTTTCATTTTGGGGGAAAGATGCCTGCCTCTGTCAACTACAGTATGAAGGATATGTCTTTAACAGTGCATTATACAATGCAATACAGTACAATTATAATTACAAATTCATGGGGTTTATTGCAGCTCGTTACTATCTGAACGGAATGGAATTTTTCTGTTTATAAAATTGTGTTTATTGTTTAATGCTTTGTTAATAAATCTTATTCTTTCTGATACAAATTGGTACAAAAAAGCATAAATGATTTTATACACATAATTAACATCATACACACACACGCACACACGCACGCACACACACACACACACACATATAATGAACCATGTTCACTGATTGTCTGAGCATAAGGTTTGCAAAGTGTGAGAACAGCATGTGTGCTCTCAGTGTAGGTTGACAAATATAAAAAAGTAAACATAGATACATAGATTACTTACTACGTAGTACATTGTATGAGGTGGGCATACAGCTGACATACCAGCATGTATTACAGTATGATCATATCTACCAATCCAGGCATGGTCATACATATGATGAAACATTGTCAAAAAGCACATCATAGTGCTATTTAAGGACCTTTTGGATGAGTTAAGGAATACTTTCAACAAGTATTTAATTCAGTTTTGGAAAATGTAACGTATTCCTTTGTTGAATATTTTACTTGCGTTTCCTTTTAAATCACTTTGCACATTTGGAGTGTGCTTTTGGCTCATGGGTATTTGCCACCTGCAGAGTGTAAAAAACAAATGTAGTGCTTCACACAGCTAGACAGGCTCTCTGGGTACTGAGGACAAATCATATTTCCAGTCTAAAATATGTGCCTCCCATGAGAAAAAAAAACAAACTATAGTGTATTACGGCAGTGAAAGAGCAGAAGAAATTATATGCAAGTACTCCTATTTTGTATATTTGAAAAACGTATATGTAAAAAAAAAAAACACACTTTATTTGAGCCCGGTTTTTACTCAAAGTGTAGTGCCTCTTGCTCTAAAACAGTACAGTTTGTTTCAACTGCATATCAAGTTTAGTGTTGGTAAAGTCTGTGTTTTCAGCATCATAACCATCCTTCAGTGCCTCAAAGATGAGCTTAACAAAGCACAAAATAACTGGGCGGCACAAAAAAACTAAACTGAAATATAATATCCATCTCTCTTTGAATTGACCACTACTAGAATATTTCAAAATAACTTAAAAAAGCATGCTTATAAGAAATGATTGTACTTGCTATAAAAAGTATAAACACACAAAATAAAATGGTTTATCTGGTTATGGCACATTTCAGTCACTGAAATAGGAATAATTGACACAATATGACTTGCTGCCACCATCAGTGGGGTCCCCTGGCTCTGCTCATGGCAATGTTTTGTATGTGTTTCCACAGCAGTGAAGGGTCTGACTCGTTATGTCTTATCAGAGACTCCAGCCCCTCGGCTTGGTCCAGGCTCTGCCAGTAATCCTGAGGCCATATTTGCAACCATCTGTGAAGAGGTACACAAAAAGATTAGGATCACTTTTAAGAGCATTTGGTTAGTGAGCATTTCAATTAGAACATTTAAGTAATTGTGGCACCACAGCCCACAAAAACCTTCTCTGAGCTGAACCGTTTCTATGTCAAACTTACCCGTCGTTTTCAGGCAGGTCCTGGACATCTCCATACCCAGGCTGAGGGAGGGGACACCCCATGTGAGAGTTATTCGCCATTTTTGGTGGTAGTGGCTCGCCACTCTGGACTTTTCTGTATGCTTTTTCTGCAGCAAGTCTTGCATTCTCCTGATCACAGACATAACATTCAAATCCATTTAGATAGTTTGGTTTACTCATGTCATTAACTCCCCATTCACGTGTCTCTAATGCCTCCAATAATTTAATATTGGTAATACTCTTTGGATTCTTAAACTGTAAATATTTGTCATATTCTTCATCATTCTCATCCAGATATTTGATAAAGTCTGCAAGAGCTTTAGGTGAAGGGAACTCATCAATGATTATCACGGAGTGCTTGTTCGGCATCCAGTCTGCCACCACTGCAGAGCCCCGATATATGGGCACACAGCCTTGATGAAGAGGCCGCCACAGCTTTTCAGTCATGTAATCTGGACATATGCCATTCTCCAGTGCCAAATGAAACTTGTACCGTGCTACAAAGCTCATGAAATTTGGATCCTCTCCAGTGGCAGTGGATGTGTCCTCTAGATGTTCAGGCATGGGTTTGTTGTTTAGGCATTTCCCATAAGAATCCACCTGATATGGAACAAAAATAACAGAACTCAATCTGGAGAATTCATTGCAAATACATAAAATAAACAATACATTTTTGTATTACTTCAATGTACTTCATGAGCTCCTGGATATATCGGTCTCTGTTGGAAGGCACATCGCAGTGAGACTGCATGTACAGCACAGGGGCCAGGCCCTCTCTCCTCAAACGGTTCTTCTCCTCCAGAGGCACAGATGTGGGCCTGAGCAGGTAGTCCAGAGAGGGCAGCCATTGCAGGGTCAGGGGGTAATCAGACTCCCTCCGAAAAGTAGCAGTATAATTAAACAATCGGATTCCCGGTCCATGTGAGAGGAAGTAATTATTCATGGGTGACTCTTCATGGAAGAGGGCCCAGGTTTGGTGCTGGAGTCGAGGGAGTGGTGCTTCATACGCACGGAAGTCTGTGCCATAGAAGATAATGGATGCAGTCCTTTTGTACAGCTGGACCTATTAAAATAAAGATAATTAATCTTCATATACATGCATGTGAATTAAAACATTTCAGACACAACTTGTGGTGTGAAGAGCAGAATACCTTGCGGTTGCTCGTCACCAGACATGAGGACTTGGCACAGTCAATGCGTTCAGTGTCTCCAGGGAAATGTGGGAACAATCCTCCGCTCCACCAAAGCAGAATGGGCAGCTCCTTGTTGCTGCGGTGGTCACTGTTGCCTGGACCTCGATATGAACTGATGGAGGCAAACTCCATCTCTGATAGAGCGCTCTGGGGCTGAAAGGCTGCATGGTCCACTGCCTCCCAGGCCCCTAAGGGCAACTGTTCATCCGCTAAAGAGGCAAAGGACACCAAGACCCAGCACAGGAGGCCAAGAACTCCCAAACACACACAGGGTACGAGCCTGCCCCTCCCCAACATCTGCAAGAGAGAGGACGGAGCACATGAACAATGAAAAGAAACAAGTTAACACTTTCACAGAATGACACTTTTTGCTGCAATTGTGTATTCTGTTATGTATTATGATGTTTCAGTATTTTGCTACTCTCTAATCTGACTATATAATCAAATACAGGACATGTTGGTTTAGCAAGATGAGAGGGGATTCTAAAATCCCAAAACACATTAGAATAATCCGGTCTCTTACCATAATCACAACAACATGAAGAGGCTCTTTAGTCGCTGTGTCATTTCCTCATGCAGCTCACTGTGTTTGCGAACGGGAGAGATGTGACAAGAGCTGAGTCTGTGGGACACAGAAAGAAAGAAACAAACACAGCTGGCATCTTCTTCGACTCACAGTTAATGTCTGTTCTCCTGCACAGCGACATCGCCAGGTCCAAAGTAAGAAGTACACACATAAAAGACTTGTTCGATGGGACAAAATGCGCAAACACTGACATGTGTTATGAAAAGAATAAATATTAATGTTATAGTTGAGATTAAAGTGTATCTAGATGGTGTAGTTTTATCACAGGGGAAACACGTGCGCTTTAGGACCTGGTTACGCGCTGAGGCGAGTGCGCTGCTCGGGGGCGCGCACGTCACGACAATCTCAGTCGGCGCTGGGAGCAGCCGGGGCAGATACGCTTTCAAGAGCCGGGTGAGCAGAATTACTTTTGTATAATGCAACTTTTTCATTTGATACCTTCACAGAAATGCTGAATTTTCCTACAAAGTACAGCACAGTGTATGCAGCATTTGCGCATTGTTCAGTATTATGCGTTCCTTTACTTTTCCGCACAATTGCTCCTTGGCTAACAGTTAGCCTGTCAGGACAGAGGGAATGTCAACAAGCCATCAGCAACCTCAACTGGCCCCGGTTAGCTTGTGAGCGAAGGAACTGTAACCTTCTCCTCATTCCCTCACTGTGTTATATTTCTGATTCATTAATCGAATATATGACTGTTTATTACAAAAAAAAAAACAAAAAAACAAAAAACGACGTGTTTGAAGTTTGGCAGAGAACATCAACAAAGCACTTGGAGCAGCACTTTCAGGATCACGGCTGACAGGCTCGTACTTGTTCTGCTCTGCGCAAGTCCAGTGTCTGATGTGAAGTAACAACAACGATGACTCGCCCTGTTGTACTCTCTATCTCTAAAATGATCACATCTATACATTATATTCTTATATTATATTGGTACTAAACTGCAGTGATGGCAGTGTGGCTGCAGTTGTCTGATCTAGGCTGTCAAAAACAGTTCATTAAAACTAGCTAACTTAATTATAGTAACTACTAGGGTGATGTTTCATTTCCTTTTTGTCTGTTTTCTTCAGTGGTGCAAATTGATTTGTTTTCTTTCTAGGTTGTTTTGACCCTGGTCTGCCTCCTGCTCCACAGGCCTTCACCCCAGGGCCTCATCTGGGTGGGAGCTGTCAGGATGACTGGGAAGAGCTTGTTGCTCAAGGTGATCCTGTTGGGAGATGGAGGAGTGGGGAAATCCTCCTTGATGAATCGGTACGTAACAGATCGTTTTGACTCCCAGTCGTTTCACACCATTGGGGTAGAATTTCTTAACCGCGACCTGGAAGTGGATGGGCGCTTGGTAACTCTTCAGATCTGGGACACTGCGGGACAGGAGCGCTTCAAATCTCTGCGCACCCCATTTTACCGAGGTGCTGACTGTTGCTTGCTTACATTTGCAGTCAATGATTTGCAGAGCTTCCAAAACCTTGGAGGTTGGAAAAAAGAATTTATGTATTACTCAGATGTGAAAGACCCCGAGCACTTCCCCTTTGTGGTACTAGGCAACAAAGTGGACATGGATGAGCGAGAGGTGGGTGCGGAGGAGGCCCGGGCATGGTGTGAGGAGAACGGCTGCTGCCCGTACTTTGAGACTAGTGCGAAGGACGACACAAACGTCACCGCTGCCTTTGAGGCTGCGGTCCGAGAGGTGCTAGCCGCAGAGGACCACCTGGACCACACTCTGCTAAGTAGCACTATAGATCTCCATGGTAACCGAAAAATACCACGTACCTCTTGCTGCTGATTGGTCATTTACATTGACCTTTTTAAACCTTGGTTTAAACCTACACGTGACAGGTGTGAAACTTAACATAATTTATGGTACATGTGCATCAGGTACAAAGGTTCTTGAGATAATATGGATATAGTTTATCAAATCTGAGAAGGGCTTGTCAAGTTTTAATTTAAAGGTACGCAGATTGAGGTGTATAATGGCTGCTACTTTTTAGTTGTGTACTCACCTAGTCAAACTTTGTCTAGGTACGCAGGGAATGTTAAAAGTCTAATATAATAATGGAGTGGTGTTTTCATGGTCTACATTAACATGATATATTCATTTGCTTGAAAAGCAAAGTGTACAAGCAGTGAATGATTATTTCAACAAACGTAGTTTAAAAGGGACTTGCTACACAAAATTTTATCTGTCCTCTTGTCAAATCACCCAGTGATATGGTCGATTGTATGACATTGAAGGGATCACTATTAATATTTTTTGCTAATTCAGCTGGTGAAATTATTGCTGTTCATTGTGTAACATGCTCATTTTAGAAACTATGTGATTCATATGATTGTTTTCA
The DNA here is from genome assembly GCA_000787155.1 of Scartelaos histophorus. Lineage (NCBI taxonomy): Eukaryota > Metazoa > Chordata > Actinopteri > Gobiiformes > Gobiidae > Scartelaos > Scartelaos histophorus. The sequence goes on along the minus strand of KN494991.1, from coordinate 12,368 downwards.
GTTAAGTTCATTATTTCACTTGTCTTTTTTTGCTACACTGGCGATACTTGTATAGGGCAGACAAAGTATCTCTGTTACTGCCTCTTTGACGCCACAGATAACTTCTGACGTTTAGTCTTGAAGAAACATTTCACTTTATCTGCCTGTTTAGCATGTGCCCTGCTGTCTGCAACTACACTTTAGACATTTTTAACAGTCTGTACTACTACATGAAATACATTATGTAGCTGAACAGCAGTACATGAAATTATACTTCTACTGCTCACTTTAATTTTAGTTATGAACTTGAGCGTTTATTCCACTTTTTACCTCAACATGATGGTTCATTTTGCAGTATTTACATTTTATGTTTACTTATGTGTTAGCAATTTAGATGTTGTAGCTATATGGTTTACAACCCATCAGTATTTTTAACCTTTTTCTCCAATCTTCATTAGTGTTGTGACGTTTGGCATTGTCCTTAACTGTGACATGTAACAAAATTTCTGTGAGCCTACAAAATAAGCACAAAAGTCCAGTGTTTTTTGTTTTGGATTGTTTTGTTTAAAATCCATGATCAATCTAGCAATTGAATTGCTTTAAGTTACAGTATTCTAGTATACAGTATTACCACTAGATGCCACCAAAGCTACGTACCATAGAATTAACAGACCTCAGGATCATACAGAGAAGTATTTACTGTTAGCCTGGTGGAATGGTAGTGGAATCTTTAACAAAGAGTCTGAACCTTATTGGTCTTGTTGATGTAATCCTTCATTTGTCAGTATATCTTGTGTTCAGAAGAGTAAAACTCTTATGGTTTTATGGGAATGGTACTTTTTCTTTGTTATCATGAGTTTTAATGAGTCAAATTAAAGAAATTCTGTACATTTGTTTCCAAGTCTGTAGCTTTTAAAATGACTAATTT
>JACN01152582.1:0-15799 GCA_000787155.1 Scartelaos histophorus | reverse complement strand
TAAAATCATTACTGTATTTTTCGGACAGAAGGCTTATCTAAAATCATTACTGTATTTTTCAGACTAAAAGGCGCATCTAAAATCATGACCGTATTTTTCGGACTATAAGGCGCATCTAAAATCATGACATTTTCTCAAAAATCAACAGTGGCCTTATAATCCAGTGGCCTTATGTATGACCTTTGGTTGTGTTTAACCTCCAACCGATTTGATGTTGTCCACATTAGTCTAATAACGTATTAGTGGGCGAGTCAGGAGGAGTAATATGTTGGCGACATATAGGGCGACTGTGCAACATACCGGTAGTTCTGCCGTGTGCTGTACAAGGACCCAAAATGCCACCATTACCATGCAGATTTCAGGTTTTGTATTTTTGTGTTAAAACTGAACAATGTTGAGAGGGATCCGGGCATGTTTGATGCCCAAATCACCAACTGTTAAACTTGTATTTTTGTGTTAGCTACAACTGAGAGTTATTGTAAATGACCTGAATAAAGTTCAATTTATCCGACACGCGTTTTGTTTCTCTTATTGCGCCTTATAATCCGATGCTCCTTATGTGTGGACAATGACACAACTGACATATTATTTGATACTGCGCCTTATAATCCGGTGCACTTTATAGCCCCAAAAAGACGGTAATAGTCAAATAATAATATCTGTGTCCACTGGAGCAGTTTTGGCCAAGTCATCAAAACGGTTGCTAGGTAACAGTGATGGTTTAGCAAATGTGATGTCATAACTGGGAAAACAATGGTACAATTTTAAGATTTGCTGTAAATGTATGAACTTAACACTGTTTTAGTCAAATTAGAATTACAAAAGAATCAGTCCAAAATTTCAAAAGTTTAAAATTTGGTTTCGATTAGTCTTGCAGGTTTGGTTTGCGCTGCACTTTTATGAAGGACCACGCTGAGACCCTAGACAATCTTCACAAAAAAAAAAAGCATCAATATTGAGAGCGAGCGAAGGGTGCATTAAGAGATCCATCGCCAACTGGGTCCCTCTCTTCTGTTCATACCGTATCAAAGGCATCTAATTACGCCTATGGGCTGCAGAGAACAATGGGAGTCTGAAGGAGTCTCGTCTGCTCAAGAGCCGCATGGAAATAAAGAAAATAATACTAAGAAAAAAACAGCTTCGTTGCAATAACCTAGCAAGAGAGTCTTCCAGTCTTAAATTCAATCTTGATAATTTCATCCCAGTCTGAAGAATGGGAAATGGAAGCCTGGCACATCATTGAAAATACATTTGAACCCAGAATGAATAATGCATTTGGAATATTTTGCTTATTTTTTCCCAGTGGGGGTCGGGGCGAGCAGGAGGGCTTCTTTCTTTATAGGGAAGGATTCACTTTGTGCAGAACAGTGTGGCGTTGGCGCGTTAACGTGATAAAAGGTGGTGTGAAAAGTCAAAAGAAGAAGAAGGGCTTGGTTAAGTAAATTAGAAACAAAAGGAATTATGCATAAAGTTGAAAATACAATTGCGATTTGTTTGTGGAAATGCAATCTACTGTACTGTGTGTTTGTTTTATCTCAGTTGGTCGCTCTGCCTCGGAAAATTAAGTTTTCTTTACTTGGTTCTCGTTAAATCCACTTTGAACAAGCCCCTATTTTACATTTTATAATCTTGCACCTTTCCTCTGCTGGAACAGTGTTACAAAGTGAAATAACTTTTTTTTTAAATATATATATTTTAGATTCAAATCCTTTGCATTGCACTATAAATACATCTACTTCTGTCAATGCTCTTCATGATGAAATCTCCTGAAAGATTTTGGTTTTCATTTCACTGTTTTGAAGTTTGAGGGTTTTTTTTGTAGTTTTTGTTTTGTCTACAGTCCACATGTGTCCATCCACTGTTTGATGCCTTCAGCCAGAGTCTATAATGCAAATAACCAGGGACATGGAAGGAAAAAAAAAACAAAAAACACCTTATCTATAAAAACACCTATACCTATTGCTTTATTAGGTTTTGTGTATATTAAAAATCAGTTTATTTAGCTTTAAACTGCATGTTCTTATTCGTATTGTGTTCTTAAATGTCGGACTGGCCTCAGAATTTCCTTTGGACTTTCTGGAGACTTGTGAAATTTTGAATCTAATTGTAACAGAATAAAAATATCATAAATTATAATTTTTTCAAGTAACTTTGTCAGTAGATAACCATACGTTGCTTGGGTCAGACAAGTGAAAGAAAACTGCAGCAGTTCTAATTCAAACTCAGCTAAACTCTCTATAATCCAACTTTCTCTGAGAGCTTTAAACTTATTCATGTTATGTTATCAGGCTATTAGCCACATTGTCACATTTTGCTCTCTCTTTTTATAAAAAGAACAGAACAGTTGGATGACTCACTGAAAAGTACTGCATGTTCCAGCCGTATGGAGCCGGATGAATACGTCCATTAGCATACGTGGTTTCTGTCGGAAAACTGTAAAATAAAGTATTAGGATTAACCCATCGAACGTTTGCTATGTTCAAAGTCTTGGTGTTTGAAGGCTGCTAAAAATAAAAGATTAACTAACAAGATAAGTTAAGATATCAGGGAAATTGTTTAATAAAAGAAAAAAGAAAAAAAAAGTTAAATAGCATCCTTTTAGCATTTCAAATGTTCACAAAACTCCCATTAAAGTCCCATTTTCATATAGAAATCCAACTGACTTTTAACTACATATGACTTTTCTCTCATTAAAAACATACCTGGATGTATTTAGTTTCACACCGTTTTCAGTAATTCTTTGTCTCTGAGCTTCAGAAAATTCACAATTTGAGTTTTCCCAGGATTTCTGCACCATTGGTTGGAATTCTGTGCAATTTTTAAGTCCATAAACATCGCCAAACTCAAAACATTTCTGACGTCACATCACATTCATCACTACTGTGCGCTTATATGTGAATATTTCTAGACATTATTAGCGAAGTTAGTTTTTGCCGCCGTGGTCTTTCCCTCTGTTGCTATTGGATCCAAGTTAGAAAACGTGTGCTTTTTGCCGTTAGCTAAAACCCATTATTTTAAGTTCTAAGCAAATGTGCTGAACAATACATGTACAATACTTGTCCGGTAATGTGCAGACTAGAAATGACCAATATTTCTGTCAGTATCAGGCTAAACTTGAGGCTAACTGGACTAGCGGCGCACGTGGCTAGCAGCAAATGCAAATGTGTGAACAGAATTGAAAGCAACAGTGAATGAAAATCCAGGGGCCCCACTTGAACACAATAGATCCTGAGGGAGAAATTAATATATTCTGGTTAATAGCAGCAGCTCTGACATTTTGAGCTAAAACCGCAAACCACAAAGGCTCATAATGGTGGTTAAAGAGGAAAGTCCGAGGAGCTACGAAGCTACGAGCGCTGGGGAGTAGCTGAATTAAGATGAATAAAAGTGAAATTACAAGGGAGATGTGTTAGCGGTGAGGTTCACGACTTGTAGAACCCAGAAGTTACGAGAACTATATTTTGTGGAAATGCCCGTTTACTGTAATAATAGCAGTATGGGACGTCAAATTTATAGAATTTGCTCACTTTTTAACCTTTGCGGCTACTGTAAGATCGTCTCAAAGCTGAATATCGACAAGTATACCAAGCAAAAGCAATAATTTCACTTAAAAATTACCTGAAATTGATGCCGCATGTGGGAAAACTGGTCCGATTTCGTCAAAATAGGAGGTAGACTTTCCAACAAAAAGCGTCTCTACACACAAAATGTATTGCGGTCCCAAATGTAAAATTGTGAATGTAAAATAACTTACAAAATACAAAATACAAACAAATAAAAATCCCAAAGGACTAACGCAAAAACAGCTTTTATACTGTTCCCAGCTGAAGGACCTCCCCCAGGTAAGAACCATTTCGTTTCACAGGTGAGAATTTGGCGTGAACTTTAACAGAATCTGGATCTATATGTTTAATGTATGAAAACCGAAGTCGCTTTAAACAAATAAACTTGTACACACTGAAATACTGAAAACAAATTACACAAAAACACTCAAACAAAAAGGAATCAAACCAGATACCAGAAGTTTCTCGGTTCAATCCCAATTGTTTGTGGGCAAAGCAAGTTTATTTGTATAACACGATTCTTACACTGCAAACCTGAACAATTAAGCAGTAATTTAACATTTGAGCTAAACGGTTGCCTAACTTTCTCTAGGTTTATAGTCTCAATTGTTTTAATTTCTGTAAATTTAAAAATATAACTAAGTGTCACACAAAATCTTTAAAATAATAATAGTTGCATGAAATAATTAGTAAAGAAATAAAAAAAATAAAATTGTAACACCTAATTAAAACATTTAGTCTGAAAAATGTTAGGTGCTTTGCTTAATTATAATTTGTAATTTTTACATGCATCTACCAGATTTTCTAGGCATTAAATTAATTATTTTAATTATTTTTATCCTAAATGTTTTAATTGTTACTATTTTAATTTAATTTAATTGTTTTTCTTTACTAATTATTTTGTGAAATTATTATTATTTTTAATTAACTACTAAGTGCAATTTTGTGTGACACTTATATTTTTAAATTTACAGAAATTAAAAAATTGTGACTATAAACTTAAAAAAAAGTTAGGCAACTTTTTAGCTTAAATTTTTTAATTACTGCTTAATTGTTCAGGTTTGCAGTGCATGTTTTTCTCCAAGTCGGAAATGCGAAACATAATGACCTGAGTGGGTTCCATTCATTCATTCACCTTGTGCTGTCATGTAGTAATACAGGAAGTGCTCGACTGTGCTTTTAAACTCCTTCACTAGAAATATTTGGATTATTTCAGCATTTCCAGTCTTTAGTAAATAAAAGGTAAAAGGTGTGGTTAACTTGAAAACTACCACCACATGACATCACAAGGTGGAACAGAGCATTTTGGAGATGTAGGGTAATGATAAAGGTTTACTCACAGACTCTGTTTTGTTTGGTGTGTTTTTGATGAGGCAGTGTATCATGTCTCAAGTTTGTATCATACACTGTAAGGCCTTTAAGAAATACTCCTTTATCTAGCAAATGCAAATGGCAAATTCTGGCATTTCGTGTGACCACCCACACACGCCCCATCCACATATTTTACCATCTCCAAAAATATATATACATAAAAAAACCCTACAACTTTGATCTACTCCCCAGCTCAAAAAATATACATCTCCAATGAACCAAAGCCACTAACAGACGAATCCACCGAGAAAATAAGAGGTCTCCATCTGGCGAGCGGGGCATTGTTTCGTCTCTGATCTCGCCTGCTTTATTTTCTGGACGGCGGCCATTTTGACAGGAGAAAAATCGATGATTCCAGGAGAGCCAGTCACAGCAATTCCAACTGTGAAAAAGCCAGTATTTGACTAAGGAGGCCAGTGTCAGCAAAGTGGACCCCAAAGCAACAGTTAAGCTAAATAAGCCCTGTCAGGTCGGCCTATGAAACCGCGAGACTCTGTAAGGAGATTTATACCGTTGCCATTGTAGTTGTTTGAATAGTCCCTCGCAGAGTCCCCTTGAGATTACGGCAGTTTGGAGGTCCACGCTGAGAGGGTAAACTCACTGGAGCGGGGCTGTCAGTAATGTTTGAAAAGGGACTTGGAAAAGGAACTGCTTTGTCCCTGTAGAACGTTTTAATCTGAAAGAAGAGACATACACACATTGGTTTATTGAGTCAGCTCGGGCTTAAGTAAATGTCAGTTCATTGAAGACGTCGCGTTGGAGCGGACTATATAAACCGATGTAGCCAATTCAATTTATTCTGTCCTCGAAGCTCGGCGTAGTCTCGGGATTTTTAGCGTTCTTGATACCAGACGAATGCAGTGGTTTAGATGGTCGGGAATTCCCGTTCTTTCAAAATGCATTAGTTAGAATTGCAACGTGAAGCTGCTCTGAAATGTTTTTCGTAAGATTATACTTGGATAATCAAGAGGTAATATGTTAGTAGGGATGGATTGATATGTTTTTTGTTTTTAATCCAATACCGATATCTGAAAACCAGTTTTTGGTCAATGACTGATGTTTGCTAATGCCAATATTTAGCTTTTAAAATCCGTAGCAAGGCCAATGAATTTATCTTAGATTGAAGCAAAAATTCCAAATAAACTTTTCACTTTTGCAATAACATCAAAATGCATTTATACAGGATACCAAACCATTTGTTACATATATTGCGTGATTATACACCTTTATAATGCTTTTCTATATCCATTTTTACACATCTGAGTCTGTCTATAAAGCAAAAAATATATATAAATCGAAATCTGTATTAAATATATATGTCTCTGTGTGGGTTTTTATATTTTGAAGTGTGTGTATGTAACAAATGTATTTATTTTGTCCTATAACACTTGTTTTGACTATATTTTATACACAAATATACATTTTATATTGTTTTTTGATATGTTGTATATATTGTCATAAGGAATACAGCAGCTTGGTGTGTAGATTAAGATTCCTCTAAGTTTCAGCTTTCAGTAGAGCCCTCATTGATGTCTGTGGGTTGAAGCATTTAAAAGTTATTGCATTTTTTACAAACATTCTCCAAATGTCTCTATAAGTTTGGATCAATTTGGATAAAGCAGAAGTTCCTCTATAAAACGCCTGGATATACTAACAATAAAAGTAGTGTAAAATCCTTATTTTTGTAGATATTCTCATCAAATTTGAAATGTGAGAGGTCAACATTGTTTTCAGTTGAAATATACCGTATTTTTGGGACTAAAGGTGCATCTAAAATCATGACATTTTCTCAAAAATCCACAGTGGCCTTATAATCCAGTGGCCTTATGTATGACCTTTGGTTGTGTTTAACCTCCAACCGATTTGATGTTGTCCACATTAGTCTAATAACGTATTAGTGGGCGAGTCAGGAGGAGTAATATGTTGGCGACATATAGGGCGACTGTGCAACATACCGGTAGTTCTGCCGTGTGCTGTACAAGGACCCAAAATGCCACCATTACCATGCAGATTTCAGGTTTTGTATTTTTGTGTTAAAACTGAACAATGTTGAGAGGGATCCGGGCATGTTTGATGCCCAAATCACCAACTGTTAAACTTGTATTTTTGTGTTAGCTACAACTGAGAGTTATTGTAAATGACCTGAATAAAGTTCGATTTATCTGACACACGTTTTGTTTCTCTTATTGTGCCTTATAATCCGATGCTCCTTATGTGTGGACAATGACACAACTGACATATTATTTGATACTTAGAATCCAGTGCACTTTATAGCCCGAAAAATACGGTAGGGTGTTTCAGTCCCTAGCTACCTACTAGAGCTTCCTGCACCTTAATTTCAACAAAATAAATGTAGGTGAAGATGAAATATATCAGCTGATACTATATTGATCATAAATCACTGAATCCTACATGAGAGTTCTGCTTCTTTCATAAAGTCAGATTCCACATCTAGACATTTGAAATAAAGTGAAACATTGACTTGTATATTACCTCTTGAAAAGTTGTTGCAAACACACACACGTTCTAGCGCGAACTGTGAGAATAAGACGAGGAAACAAATTCAAAGACTTGTTTACGTACCCACAGGACTGTTGCATAACCTTGCTCAGTGTGCACAATGTCAGATAAAACCTGCAATACAGTTTCATTTCATAATCTGTAAATATCTGTTTTTCTTCATTTACACAAATTCTAAACCAGCTCGTTTGTTCATGAAAAACAGCGCGTTGGTTAACCTTGATTATTGGATAAAGACTCACTGTGATTGTATTTGCTTTAATTGTGCATAAATAGCAGGCGTGCAAAGAGAAGTGTTGGATTGGAAAACGATTAGAACAAGCTCAAAGAATCAGAGAATTTCTTCAACAATAGAGATTTTGGTGGTGAAAATGAAATGCTTTCTCAACAGCGCTGGGTAAAATAAACTCCAGTGACGTTGGTAAAATTGTATTGTTTTGGAGACTTTCAGATCCCAGGGTCAAGTCCAAGTTATGACGTGTTGAGTTTTAGGTATGGAATTTTTGAACTCCAAAGACTTTTAATATAATGTACTGTAACAAAACATAACTTCACGGATTCTTTGAAATTTTCCAAACTTTGCGATTGATTTCTCATTTTCAGATCGACCTAAAAAGACTCCTGGACATGTTTTTGAATTTGCAAATCATACTCGCATTATTATTCCCATGGCGTTTTTGGCTGTTTTTGAAGCTACCTCACACACGGACCAGTTTTTGAAAGTTTATGTTTTTTGAGCTCATTTTTTAACATATTATGGGATTAAATTAGGGATTTGAAGCAACTAAGAAGTGCAGCATGTGCAGTTCAAAGGACACAAATAAGGGATTTTTGGATTAAGTAAAACGTTTATTTTTCTGGTATCCATGGGGACTGTGCAAGAAGGTAGCTAAGAAACTTGTTGAGGAGCTTTCTAAGACCTTCAGAGGAAACACTAAGTTCAGACTCCATCCTGAAGCGACTCAAATCTGATTTTTTTCACCCCATGTTATCTGTATCTGATCTTTTAATGACAGCTGAACGACACAGAACCGATTTTTTTCAAATGCAGCCCAGGCCACTTGGATTTGTGCTTCTAAAACCGATGCATATCAGATCTTTTGACACCCGACTTCATTCTGAACGGCCAAGTCATATTTATCCGACCCACACGTCATCAACAAGTTTGTTAATGTTCTTCTCTAACGCCATATACTCACAGAACAGACTCACCATCAGCAGCACATCCCTCTGTCACAGAAACAACACTCATATTCCACTGAGTCGTTTCCTTTAGTCCGACAGAAGCTGAAATGCATCAGCACGAAACAAGCTGTTTTTTTTTTCAATGCTTAGTTTATGCAAATGAGCCATGCAGTTTTAAGTTTCGTTTCTGTAAAATGTAAACAAATGTGCACAAAGCTGAATTATATCATCAAAGGGGCTGATGTGGCTCTGTGGTGGTTCTGGTTTATATGTTGTAAAGTTGAGTTTATTTATGCAGAAGATTTAATTTAGAATCTGCTGCAGTGTAGAACTCGTAAGTGTTTGGAAATGTTTGGTTTGGACTGTGGTAGGCCTCAGAGCTCTGCCGCTGGACAAGAACCTCCTGATCTTCCTATGGTAAAGGAGCTCATCATTATTTGTATTTTTCCTTGTTTATTACATTTCTCACTGCGCATGTACTATATGTTTCGGGCTATAAAGTGCACTGGATTATAAGGCGCAGTATCAAATAATATGTCAGTTGTGTCATTGTCCACACATAAGAAGCATCGGATTATAAGGCACAATAAGAGAAACAAAACGTGTGTTGGATAAATCGAACTTTATTCAGGTCATTTACAATAACTCTCAGTTGTAGCTAACACAAAAATACAAGTTTAACAGTTGGTGATTTGGGCATCAAACATGCCCGGATCCCTCTCAACATTGTTCAGTTTTAACACAAAAATACAAAACCTGAAATCTGCATGGTAATGGTGGCATTTTGGGTCCTTGTACAGCACACGGCAGAACTACCGGTATGTTGCACAGTCGCCCTATATGTGGCCAACATATTACTCCTCCTGACTCGCCCACTAATACGTTATTAGACTAATGTGGACAACATCAAATCGGTTGGAGGTTAAACACAACCAAAGGTCATACATAAGGCCACTGGATTATAAGGCCACTGTTGATTTTTGAGAAAATGTCATGATTTTAGATGCGCCTTATAGTACGAAAAATACGGTAAAAATCATATCTCGAATACTGCCATATGGGGAAATAACTGGGATACTGATGTGCATGTATGCACACTTAGGCTACTTAGGTAAAAACTGAGCTCACTGCTGCGTGTGATGTCGTCGTGTCCTCCAATGTGCATGAGAGACACTTTTAAGTTCTCACATACAAGTCTCATTTAATTGGAAATGTCATGAATGACCTCGCAAAAAAATCGGATTTCACAAAAAAATCCAAATTGAGCCCTGCTGTCTGAACCTTAGTATGAGTGAGGCGTTTCTTGTTGATCCTGCAGGACTCAAACTGCCCTGACACAGATCTGCTGACCATCCCTGACCAGTCCTGAGACCTTTGACCGAAACACAAAAGCCACTGAGATGCAAAGTGTAAATGTGACTGCAGCAAAACATGAATTTCCCTCAGGTTTAATAAAGTATCCCACTCTCTCTCTCACACACACACACACACACACACTTTATTTCAGTAAGACTCCGACTGCAATTTCATTTTTAAACTTGCTTAAAACTAGCAGCAAACAATCTGACCGTACACCGCCCTCTTTTGCTCTGCTTATCCGGCTCGCGCTCCATCCGTCAATACGTCCACGTAGTTCAATAGTGTTTGGTGAGCGATGGGTCGATGCCCGTGAAAGCTCTCTGTATTCTTCACAAGGAGCTAATGGATCATAAATTAGGTGAAGGGCCAAACTGGCTAATAGCGACGCAAACATATTTATCATAGTGACGCACCATCTATCTCTGTCATCTGTGTTCACACATGGAAAGATACGCTAATGCAACCGCTGCTTAACATATGAGAAGAAAGGTAACATGTACAGGCTATTACGGGGTTTAGAGAGTCATTTGAGATATGATGATGGCCAAAAGGTTAAAAAATATAATTATTCTGACGTTGTTTGATGCCACTTTACTATAAATGGATAATGCATGTAAAAATGCCACTTAAAGCTGCAGTGTGTAACTTTTCTGGTGGAGGGTTTACACCGTTTATGGGTCAATTCTGCATAAATCTATGTTTGACATTTATATTAAGCGTTTTTGTAGTTTTTTTTTTATACATGCATTGGCTACAACCTTAAAAATGTCATGTGGTGCGATCGAGATCTACCTTTAAATAAAAATTTTCATGAAAAATAAAACATGGTTGGGATGTTAATCTAAGTTCAAAGTAATATCAACGTGATATTGATATTTGAAAAGAAATAAATATAAAACACGGGTCTTTAAATGCATTATTTTGTCATTTTTTTGGTGTTACAGTAAAGTTCACACCGGGTACCCTCTGGTTTCAGGATGAACGCTTAACCCACTGATCCACTAATGCCCAGAAACGATTTAAAGGGAAAAAAAATCTTCTGAAGCTTTGCATATACAAACATGGTATTACATATAAGACTAAAGTCAAATAGTTTATAGATGTTCGTTCTTTGCACAGTTGTAAACACTTCATCTGAATAAACACTTGCTGTAACAAAGGCCTTGTAATGGTCTCCAGGTGGGATCCATCTGCTCTAAACATGTCGCTTTTATGGTCCGTTAGAACAATAGAAGGTTTGGGAAAAAGCAGCAAAGCAATTTTCCTCCAAATTATTTCAAAAAGACAAAAATACCCATTGGTTCCCATGGAAACGGCATGTCTCCTGAGGCCTGGAGCCTGATGTCATGAGTGGTGTAATCAACTTCTTCATTTCAGAAAATGTGCAGGTCAAAATCTTAATGTTGCAATGTAATAAAACTCATAAAATCACATTTCAGATTTGAGTGTCACCCCGGAAATAATTTTAATGATATCTGGACTTAATTGATTGCCTGTTCCCGACGAGAAGTGCCTTTTCAAACTAGGTAAAATGCGGCTCTGTGATTTTTAATTGATTTTCAGATACATTTCTTTGTCATTTCATTTTATGCAAAAGCTGCCAAAGTATTAGCAGTATCATGGAACATTTTGCATGGAAATTATATATAAAAATGGACTCCCCACCGACCCGGACAACACAAGCTTCCGTTTTCTGATTAAAATACATGTCCTAGAGGAACTGATTTTCATCTTCTCTTCATCTCCTGGTTTGATGAAGCCATCGTATTATAATCCAGAGTGTGTCAGCGTCTATGAATGTTTGTGGAGAAACAGCTCGCTTACCTAAACCAGCACAATAAATTTGTGTAAAAACTGCAGAACCCTTTTAAAGTGCAATATCACTGTAGCAGGAGATCGCTGGTAGGTGAAAACTGATATTTTCTGAGTGCTTAAATGCAAGACAATTATACAGAAATGAATCAACTCATCTAAATAAAACTATGAGTAAGTTAAAAAAGAGCGAACGCGCTCAAAAGCTTGTGAAGTATTGTAGTATTGTTGCACTCCAGCTCTGAGCTCTGTGTAAGCGTGAGCCTGTCAGAGCAGATGTTCATGTCCAGACCTCCTGCTGAGTGGTCCCACTGTCCCCCTCAGGCCAGACCTGGAGGGGAACTCGGCTCTTTGATCAGTCCGAGCATCAACGTCCCACCACAGCTTATGGGTCGACCAGCACCTGAGTCCAGCGAGGTAAAGCATCTGGAGTTTGTCACGAGAAGAGTTCTGCACAGCAACGAACGCATCGACACAGATTTAATGAAAATAAGAGAATACGTAGGTTGAGTTAATAATTTCAGATGGAGGGCAGAGGTCTGTATAACTACGGGGAGATTTACTGTTTTTGAGAGAAATAACAAGCTTCCAATCCACAAATATTCAAACATATCATTATTTGTTAGGGACAGGCTCCACTAACTTAATTCTTGGCCGGGAACGCTGCAGGATTAGCCATCCAATAAACAAAGAAACATGTGGTCCAAAAATTGAAATGAATAAATTTTGGACAAAAAAAGCTTGGGTTCCTGCATTTTCGTGGCCTTTTGAGGTGTTTTTTGAGTCTCTAGCACATGAAATACTAAAGAAATGACGATGGTTCATGAAAGAAATCTAAGGATTACGTATCTGCTGTTCTAAGATGCTGTGTAAACTATATTAATATCGGCTGCAATACTGATTCTGGATCAGGTATCGGCTCTCAAAAATCAATATATAAGTTTAAATTGGTCGTAGAAGCTTCAGTGGTTACTTGGGAGATACATGACATCTGCATAACACATTTGGATCAGTTTGTCTTATTTTATTTTAGTTTAAAGCAAGTAAATTCAGTTTTCAGCTTTTTTTTTTTGGCTCTGTAATGGTTTCGGTTGACATCAGGTATCTGCAGAAAAAAAATATTTTAACTGAAAAAGCGGGATCAGGGCCTCCCAGTTAAAATCTTAAGACATGTCCGTGTCCAGAAACTGGTTTTATTTGGAAACTCAAATAACAGAAACGCAAATTAAAAAAGGAACAGAGTCAGCCATGTTAAAATCCAACCAGAAACAACAAGGAAAGGACCTTTTTTTTTGCCCAGAATGAATTAAAACGAGCAGTGTTCCCGGGCTACAAAGGCGAGGGTGAAGCAAAGGTATCTGTTCTGCATTTTAAGGTTGGCTAGTTCCCTCTTTCTTGACTGTAACCGAAAATCCTAATATGTAATTTTCCTTGTGTAAAAGTCATTTCACTGAAACCGAGTTTGAAATTGAATTTAATTTGGACGAGAGCTACACGAGAACAGCCGGTAGCAGCGGCACCAGGTGAAGGATAATGACTTTGGGTAGAATTCGTGAGCGGAGAAGCGAAGGGTGCACACAGGACATGAGAGTTTCTTTAATTTACATTATTTTCAACTCCAAAATCGGTTAGATATAGTTATGCTAATGTTGTGTTGGTAATTAGCGAGTTACATGTTAATATACAGTATTCAATGCTAATGGAGGGTCCGTCAAACCAATTATTCAGGTAATTAATTAGTGATCCCCTTTTACAATGAGACCTAACCCATGCCTTGCAATAAATATTTACGTACATATACACACTTATCAATAAAAACATGAACATTCAATTATACAAATACCCACCATAATCCTCAGAATATAAAAATATACATTTTTAAAAGACTAACCAACCCACATACTTTCCACTTTTTTTCAACCAAGCCGGAACCAATATACCGTATTTTTCGGACTATAAGGTACATCTAAAATCATGACATTTTCTCAAAAATCAACAGTGGCCTTATAATCCTAGGTCTTTACATCCGTTTTATTAAGTTGGCTAAAAGGGAATATTCTGTGGCTTTAAAGTAACAGGGGGCATGTTCCTTACAAGATTCCATAATAAAACCAAAAGAAACACATTTCTATGGAGACGAGCAGTTCAAGTACGAGTCAAGAGTGTATTTTATGTGATTTTAATGCTCATCATTTTGAATAAAGCCTTTGCCCAGTTTTCTTCACTGCATAAAAAAAACTGTAAAATGTGTTATTTGTAATGTTTGTACAGTTAATTAGCGAGTTCTTATGGTTTCTCTGCTAAAACATGACTCACTTTATACTCTGGAACAAAAGAGGAAGAAATGCTCAATTTTGTTATTTATTTTAAAAGTATAAATACTGGAGCAAAAAAAAAAAAAAATACTAAAGTAAAAGTATTAAAGTACCTGTATAGAAGCATGTAGTGCATATTTTGTGCTGAATCTAAATCATTTTTTCCAACTGTGTTTTTTTGTATATTAATAATCATATGTAAAGAAAAAAATAAATCCATCTTTTTCAGCAGGTCTTTAACAATAATTAACAATACTTTTAAGTTTCAGTCCATGCAGTGGAGTAGAAAGTACAGATAACTGCGAAATGTAGAGAAGTAAAAAGTATCTACTTAAAATAAACTTAAGAAAAGGATCAATACCTAAAATGTATTCGTTAAGTACAGTTTTGAACTACTTTTACGCCGTTGTGTTATACGATTGCAAAAAGAACAACATCTCCATGGAAACGAGGGGGTGGGGCTCCAAAAATGGAAAAAAAAAGCCTTTTATTTTAGTCTATTTTTTGCCTAAAAAGTTACACGATGTTCTTCAAATTTCCCGTATTTTGAAACATCTGTTGGTAAACTTGGTCTTTGTCACTTTGTATAACTTTTCCATCTACTTCAGTAAATTCTACAGCGCTCAAAAGTAGATGTCATTTTTTTTGTATGTCGAACACTTCAAATAAAGCATTTTTAGATCCAATTTTCTTCGCTAAAAACAACCTGTACTCTGAAATTTGTAATGCATTTTGGAGTTAATTAGTTCTTCTTTCTCCACTAAAATGACTCACACTACGCCATACTCGCTTTGTAGCCCAGTTTAGTTTGAATTTCCTTATTAACTTTTTGTGTTTGGCTTTCAGAATTCCTTGCAGCAGTCAGAGGGCACACGCTTTCAGGCCAATATAGCATCTCATATATACTCCATACTGCATTCCTATCACATATAGGCGACCGCGGATACAAAATACGACTCCGTAATGAAGCAGGAAGGGCAAGAATTGAGCTTTGGAAATGTCACGGTTTCTTTTGTATCAGCAACTTGGCCCCATCATATATTTCCCCATGTTTCTCGTAGTACACGCTAAGCAGACGTTACAGTAGCTTCGAGTGTCGTACGTATTTTTTATGAATCCATCTGTCTGATTATATTCCAGCGCGTCCAGGTTATATTAAGTTACCGTACTTCAAATTCGATCAGAGACTCGGACCTCAAAGTGACCCACATGTCGGAAAACAGGAGATCCATGCATGTTTAATGGATGCGCGTTTCAATGGCGGTTTTTGAATAAAAGTCGAGAATACAAATGAGCCTGTGCTGCGGCAAGTCCTTCTATATTCTATTTCTGACAATAGCCGCAGTTGTTTAAAAGTGCAGGGTGTAATTTTTCGGTTGGGGGTCGGTCGCCCGCTTTTTTTTCTGGATATGTCATTGCTCTGCCTGGAATTTTCTGCAGTATAATGTTAAACAGCTCTACTTTACATTTATTCAACAATTGCAGGTGATTTTGCAGCTAGAAAAACAGGCTTTCTGACTTTAAAATGTTCCATATTACTCTGAATTTACTACAATGTTCCATATTACTCTAAATTTACTAAAATGTTCCATATTACACTAAATTTATGCAAATTTTTTGGCAATGTTATAATGTTGTTACTTAGTGTTTTTTTATCTTTTGTTATTACAGGGT
>JACN01052181.1:0-12500 GCA_000787155.1 Scartelaos histophorus | reverse complement strand
GCATGATGGGAAGTTTCACCGCTACACTTCTGCGATCTCCACTGATCATGTACGACAATCTGCTGGGGTTTTTCCGTGGTTACGTGAACAAGGGAATCATTTGGACAAAGCTGTGTAGGCGGATGTCCTTTTGTCTGTGCGAGCGTGTGGGTTGGTAGCTAGGTTCATCTCTCTTTTCATGGATATAGGGCATCGGAAAGGTAGATACACAGGCAGACTGGTGGGCGCCTTGCTAACATGCCCGCAGACATAAGCATCATATAATAATAATAATAAGAAGAAGAAAAGCCATAAACGGTATCCTCATGTCCGATGCCTTCCTTGACCTTTAACTCTGTCGTCATTTCCTGCTCCATAACTTGACGTAGATGCTGTGAATGGGAAATTAATGCAGAAGATTTGTTATGTTTAAAATCCGCTGTATAATCTTCTAGTGGTTTGGCTCCTTGTTTTGGGGGTAATTCAGTTTGTAAAAATGTTTAAATAAAAGAAAGGTCAATGCATAAATAAAGCCATTAGGAGATGGTGGTATTTTATAATGATTGGATGTCAGTAAACAACACTCTAAGTAATTCCTGGAGACTTATAAGATTAAAATATGATTACGATCTTTATGTTATGTATTTTGCAGGAGCCAAGGAGGAAATGAATTGGATGAAATTTTCCAGAAAGGTGAGCAAACGGCCAAGATAGAAATGCTTTGTTTTATGTTGTGAGATAAGACCAAATACGCTGTGAAGGTGTAGGCAAAGTTTAAATTACTATGACTTCTGCTTTTGTTAGAGACATGGCAAGGAATAATAGTGTACCTTGCAAATTATAATATTATGTCTTAAAATATATTGATAACCTGTGATATGTATTTTAAGGAAGCCACTATGTTTTCCCAGATAATTTATTATTTTAACCATGCAGTACTACAACTGGATTATATTGTCATGTTACCATTTTCTTATTGGCAACAAAAACTGAAGTGCTACAAAATATAATTTATTATTTTAACCATGCAGTACTACAACTGGATTACATAGACAAGTTACCATTTTCTTATTGGCAACAAAAACTAAAGTGCTACAAAATCAGTTTTGTTAAGGGGCCTATATTACGTTATTTTCTGATTTATAATATAATGTTGTTTCCTCATCACAAACATACTTGGAGTTGTATTTTGTTTAATTCGCACATGTTTAACACACAAATCCTGCATATTTAGGCTGAGTTATCAGAAAATACTCCACCTGTTCCACCTAGAATCATTTGGATAATTTCATTACTAAATTATCTCTACCGAACAAAAGATAAAAGGAGCTGTTTAGTTGAAAATACCTCATGACATCACAAGGTGTGAACAGAACATTTTGAGCTTGAAATATGTAACTGCAGGATTGCTCAAACGTGTGAATAAAACAAAACAGAACTCCAGATATGTTTTAATGAAGTAACAACTTTATAACATGGCTTCAAGCTCACAAGAATCAAGTGTGTGTAATATAGGACCTTTAATTGTTCATTGTATTGAATAACGATGCTATTTACTTCAATTAAGAACACAGCATTTAATTAAACAGAACCTCAAATTGAATTCTTAGCTTCTTTTCACATAAATAGATAAGCTGTCATCAGTGTTATATACAAAATATCCACACATAACTACGTACAAATATCAGTTATGGTTTAATCTCTTGAATTGATAAATTGCACGGGATGATTCATATTGCAGCGAATACATTAAACGCTGCCTGCTGACTCACTCCAGACACAGCGGAATATATGCCCCCGTCGTGTTCAAAACTATAAGTGCTCATGTTGGGGAGTCAGCAGTACTTTATGCCTATTCAGTACTGCTTTGTATTAGCCACATTTGTCTCTATATTATCTGCGTGATTACACCCATAGCACAAAGTAAGCATGCTACACCGTCCTCTCCACTCAGCCAGGTATACTGTATCTCTCTACTGTCTGGTGGAGATGTTTTCCAAGACGTTTCCGATGATGAAAGATGGCATCAGTTCCGCCAGATGAATAATTAAGCAGTTATTTTTACTCCTCTGGGCCATGAATCGGCTGCTCGACAGGTGAGGGTGAGGTAAAAAGAGAGAGAAAATCCGCGAGTTTTACAGATAACGTGGGCTTTAAAGGTGCACTGTGTACCTTTTGGGTTGGGGGTCATGTCACTGCTCTGTCTTTAATGTTCTACAGTATCTACCTTACATTTATTAAATCACTTGTGGGTTTATAGCTCAAAAATATCTAGAAAAACAGGCATTCTGACTGTGAGTGGTTACATCTCCAGATCTGACCTTTAACTTGGTCTCTTTTGGACAGTGAAACATTACAGACAAAGCAATAACATCTCCATGGAGAAGAGCTTTTATGGAACCTCCACTAGAGAAATTACACAACGTACCTTTAATAAATATCATGTAGAGGTATTACTCTGTATTCTGAACACTATCCACATCGGAATTATTCAAATAAGAGGTATTGTTGCATTTACCCTACATCCTGAGCCCATGTTCTTGTTTATAATATCATTATAGCAGCGCACTGCAATATCCCAGGATCTGCTCCCTCATTGTTAGCGCGATAATGAGGCGGCTGGATAAGCAAACTCTGTCATAAACCTGATGGGGAGCATATGCAAAGCGAGCACTTTCCTTTGGCTGAGATGTCAAATTGTCATGACATTAAAACAGAGTCAGTTTGTCACACCACTTCATGCCAGTCGAGTCATATTCTCGGTGAAAACAACCAGATTAAACCGCCGTAAAACAGACGCACAACTGAGTTAATGAAGACACACTACATGCCTGCCTCCATTTTTGTTATTTCTTTACCTGGGATAAAATATCATCCAGTATATCCATCTTGCATTGATTTCATTATGGATGCTTTTATTGCTCTCCTGTGTGTGTAGGCTGACTTGTGTGTACAGATCTGACTTGTAACCTGGACTCATGGTGTTATCTGCTTGTCTCTGTGAGGAGAAATGCCCTCCTGTGGAACACTGGGAAAGTTACAGTTGCATTTTTAACTTTTTAAATATTTTCTAGCAATTTGGCTTTCAATGTGATAATAAGCACAATTTATTAATTTGTTAAAGGTCTTATATTAATTTACTCTTGTGAGCTTTAGTCAAGTTATTATGGTGTTATCTCAAAAAACAAAGTAGGAGTTGTGCTTTCATTCACACATGAGTAATGAGTAATCCTGCGTTATTAGTTTGTCTATATCCCCAAAGCTCAAAATGCTCTGTTCTACTTTGTGATGTCATGAAGAGGTAGTTTTCACATTAACAGCTACATTTTACCTTTAGTTTGGTAGAGATTGACAATTGTAGGGCTGAAATGATCCAAATGATTCTAGTGAAGGTGTATGAACACTTCCTGTATCACCACATGCCATCACAAGGTGGAACCGGATCTGGTTTTAACCTTTGGTCTCAGCCTGGATAATCTTACCACTATAGATACCTGTGTGTCAAATCACAAAGCAGTTTTATTTGATGTTGTTTTAGCTCCCCAATCTTTTAATCATGGCCCATCTTATTATTCATGTGTTTTAAATCCTCCTCTGCTCTTAAATTTTCCCAGCTTTTTACCTCAGCTTCTTTGACTTTTAACCCAGATTTTACCCTAGAGGAGCGGGTTTCCTCCTTTTCTCAAACCATTAATTTGATCTTAGATTCTATTGAACCTTTTAATGAAAGAAATCCAAAAAGACCGGCCCAACCGTGGCTCAGTGAAAACAAATATAAGCTAAAAAGAATTTGCAGACAAAATGAGTGAAAATGGAAAATCTTAATGTGTTCTACCTTTCATGGAAAGAAAGTTTAAAAAATTACCAACAAACAGTCAAAGACGCAAGGACCTTATCTTATTCCAACACCATCAATAAAAACAAGTCAGTTTTATTTCAGGTTTTAGACTCAATCTCCAATCCTAAACCCCGTCTTTTTAATGATGCTTCCACTGAACTGTGTGAACTGTTTTTTTTTTTACATTTTATTAAGAAAGTGTCAGACATCAGGACCCAAATATCTGCCCCTAGCCAAGCCATTTATGTAACAGAGAAGCTACGAATTTTAATTGTTTTACTAATTGTATGCCTCTGTCCCTTTCTTCCTTATTTGATGTTTTATCCCACATGAAAGTGACCACATTCATTCTGGATGTCATACCCACCAAAATCCTCAAAGATGTTTTTAATGTGGTTGGACCCAGTATTTTATCTGTTGTGAACCAGTCCCCATCAGAAGGCCTTGTCCTGTCCCATTTTAAACATGCCGTCGTCCAGCCACTTTTAAAGAAACCTAATTTAGCACTTCTGATTTTTACAATTTTAGACCAATCTCAAAGCTCCCATTTTTATACAAAGTTTTAGAGAAAGTTGTGTCTAACCAGCTTTTAGATTTTATGAATAGAAATCACATCTTTGAGAAATTTCCGTCAGGTTTTAAAGCATCACACTGCACTCCTCAAAGTCTCAGACGATCTTCTTACAGCTGCAGACAGGGGAGAGTGCTCGATTTTAATCCTTTTACATTTAAGCATTTCAAGCATCTGACACTGTTGACCATGTGATTGTAATGAACCTCCTCAAAAGGTGGGTTGGCATCCAAGACCCTGCACTTGATTGGTTTATATCTTTTAGACAGAACCTTTGTGGTCATAGAGGCAATTTTACCTCCTCCTCTGCCCCCATTGCCTTTGGTGTGCCGCAAGGTTCTGTTTTAGGTCCCATTTTATTTTCTATTTATATGCTCCCCTATATGCTCCCCTTAGGACACATTATAGCCCATCATAACGTGTCCACTGGTCTGCTGACGACACACAGATCTACCTCCCGCTGAGACCAAACCGCCCTGGGAGCTTGGCTGCTGTGTTAAACTGCTTCAGTGACGTGAAGTTGGATTGCAGTTGGATTGCACAGAACAGCTCCAAATCTGAGATCATTGTAATCAGTTCCCCCACTCCACCTCTTATATCAGCAATAGTATTGGTCCTCTTGCTTCCAACATCACCCCTTGGCATCATATTTGACTCTAACCTCAACTTCCATCTTCATATCAAAAAAGTTTTCACCACCTCCGCACAATTAGCAAAATCAAGACTATGCTCTCTTGCCCTGATCTTGAAAAAGTCATCCACACACTCATCTTCTCCCATCTAGATTACTGCAACTCCCTCCTCTCCGGTCTCGACACCAAATCCTGATCACTATTAAAGCTTGTTTAGGTCTGGCACCAAGTTATATTTCAGAACTTTTAACCCCGTATGAGCCTCCCGCAGCCTTAGATCCTCAGGCAGGTCCCTGTTGGCTGTTCCTAAGTCCAGACTCCGGACGAAGGGCGATTGAGCCTTTTCAGTCTGGGCTCCTCAGCTTTGGAACAACCTGCCTGAGGAAGTAAGGCTTGTGCCATCAGTATCATCTTTTAAATCACTTCTTAAAACCCATTTTTATCGATTGGCCTTCTTTTAGCTGGTTTTACTCATTTTATATTCCTTAGTTGTTTTTCTTCTATTTATTTATTTACTATAATTAACTTATTGGTGTGTTTTTGTGCCTTCTGTATGCTGCTTCATTTTGTTTTTTGTATTGTTCATTGCTGCTTGTACAGCACTTTGTAAACATTGTTTTTATAAGTACTTTATAAATAAAGATTTATTATTATTATTATAACAGAGGATTTTCAGTATGACAGAAGAACTCTAAATATGCAGCCTTTGTGTTTTAAACGTGTGAATGAAACAAAACACAACTCCAGGTATGTTTTTTGTGAGAAAATAACATTATAACAGAGATGTGATAATAGCATAGTACAAGTTCTTTATTATGGATTACTTCAACCTGACTTAGACTTTTGCAAGTCTGACATGACACTTTTTTCCCAGCTATTTTTACTTTGACTACTTTGACTTCTTTGACATGAACAATACCTTTCATGAGTAAATCTGCCATAAGGACTGAATCATGCATGTTACGCAATTCTCTTTGGTGCAGTGTGTAAAATATAGGCAGAGCTGTATCCCCTTTTGCCTGGGAGGTAATGGATGAGGACAGAGCTGATAGAAAAATGACCCTCTCTGTCCAGCACATAGGCACTTAGCCAATTTTAATTATACATATGTCTCACATGTACTGTCAACATAACCCCATATGCTTTAAGTGTATCAGTTTGAAGAGGGCAGTAGAAGAGGGCTAAGGATATCCTGTAAAAATACTTATATTTATGTATTTTTGTGTGTTTTTCATCCTTCTGCAACATAAATAAAGCATGTTAGCTGGAGTCCATGTCACCACTGTTGGAAAAGCAGTGGCTCTTTTGTAAGGCTTTTAGTGTAGGTGGTGTGTTTATCCCACCGGTCACACTGCAGCAGCTCCGGGGGGCCCCGACCCTCCCTTTTCAGAGCGAGCCCACGCTCTGTGCTCTTCAGTGTGAGCTGTCTGTCTCTGTATAGTGATTACACACTGTCCTCAGCCATAATAATATGACCACAGACAAGAGAAGTGATTGGGCCAGATTTCACAGCATAGTAATAATATATTTAAATAGAGGTGTACATACAGTCGAGAACAGTCATTTCCAACTGCAATTACCCATAACATAATGATCACAGGCAAGACAAGTCATTTCAGTGGCAATGATTGGGTCACACTTCAGTTTATAGCACAGTAATAACATGGTAGTAATAGGTTGGAAATAGCATGGATTGGTTCACTGAAGTATATTGCTGAACATATTCAAAATACACACAATTGCAATTACATATTTTTCATAATTATATGGATAATTATGAAATATATTTCATAATGGCCAGGCAAATATGTAGGTAGGGCTGACCAACTTTGGAAAAATATCTTATATTATCTGTGAAACATTATGTTTGCAGTCACATTGGTGATTTATGTTTCTGTTCAAAGTTCACATTTAAAATATTTCCAGAAGAATTGAGACTGAAATATGAACTGACAAAACTAATACAAGAATCACATTTCAGAACTACATATTTTGTTTTTTTAAAATTCAGAATAAGACTGAATATTTTTTGTTTGTGGTGGACTTCAAAAATAATAGCCTTTGCAGAGAAGAATTTCAGTTTGATTGTGATGAATCTTGCAGTCAGAGTTTTTCATCAGGTTTGCTGAGTCGAAGCATTTTCATACTTGCAGCTCTTCAAATGCAGCGGTCAGTGTCTGTCAAAAAAGCCTCTGAACATTTGCCATGAAAGTGAGATTAGACGTGAACAGATTTATAAAAGTTTCAGTATATTTGACATGTCTTTAGATGGGGCCCAAATATCCTCAAATGCTCGGCTCTCGGAGGCTGGTCAGTGTACAGGAGCTGATACTATATGGATTTGTCTTTTGTAATTGCATTTTTATTTGGAGATTAAGCCCCTTGAGATGAGTTTTCTCATTCTTGACGGGTCCTCAAATTAACAAGAAAGATACAGTAGAGAAGACAGTCGGCTACATTCAAAGTAAAAAGAACAACAAAAATCAACACAAACATATACACACACACACACTCACTCACACTTAACTGCAATTACAGAATAAGTAATAGTCACAAAAACAGTCTACTTAAAAATCAAAAACAACAGTTGTGTAAATATTTCACCAGAGCATTTTTAAACAAAGGCATAGAAGTTAAAGAACGAATAGATGAGAGATGATTGTTCCAATCAAACCGAGCTTTATATTTAAATGAGTGTTTTCCAATTTCCAATTTAACTCTCGGGACAAAAAAATATTTGATTTGAGTGGCATCAACAATAGGAGGACCTGAATGGAATTAAATACTGTTCAGAAGTTATATACTTATATACTTATAACACATAAAATAGCCTCTTGTGAGCTTTCAGTCATGTTATAATGTTGTTACCTCATCAAAAAGCATTTCTGGAGTTGAGTTTTGTTTAAGTCTCACATGTTTGAATGATCTTACATTATCAGTCTGTCTACATCCCCAAAATTCAAAATGCTCAGTTCCACCTTGTGATGTCCTGAGGCGACAGTTTTCAAGTTAACAGCTGCTTTTTACCTTTTGTTTAGTAAAGATCGTCAATTCCAGAGCTGAAATCATCCAAATGATTCTTCTAAAGCTGTATGGAGTTTAAAAACACTTCCTTTATTACCACATGACATCACAAGGTGGAACAGAGTGTTTTCTGTCTAGCTTAATGAGAATAACACAGGCCAAATATAGATATGTGTGTTAAATGTGTGAATGAAACAAAACACAACTCTGTCTTTTTGATAACTAGATTAATAATAGCCATTCAGAGGACATGCAAATATCTATACAATATACAGTGCAGCCCTATAGAGTCTCTGTGTGATCCATCTCAGCTAATACCAGTGATGGTTATGGTACAAAAGTGTCAGATAAACATAACGTATCGTCACAATAAAACATAAATAACATGTCATCCTTGAATCTCTCTTGACACTCAACCGGCAACTGGCCATGTCAAGTGCTGTAAATTACTCCACCTAAGCTCTGCCCATCCCCGCTAATTCTTTGGACTCTCTGAGAAATTATAAATTGTGTTTGACATCTTGAGTCTCAGGTATGAACCGAGCAAAAAGACAATAAACTTCTCCGAGGCTAATATGTGG
Source organism: Scartelaos histophorus (assembly GCA_000787155.1). NCBI lineage: Eukaryota > Metazoa > Chordata > Actinopteri > Gobiiformes > Gobiidae > Scartelaos > Scartelaos histophorus. The sequence continues at coordinate 3,875 of JACN01052181.1, read as the reverse complement.
GCTTAAGCACCACCGCAGTGCCCCTGTAGAGCCACTGATAAGGGGATAAGATCACAAATTGGACTCCTCATCTTAGTCAACGGGTGACTGATATTTTGCTTCCGTTCTGCGGGCCCTGGGGAGTCGTATGCGAGGATGTGGGAGAGAGGCGAAGAGCTAAAAAGGTCTTTCTATGTGAATTTAAACTTTAGGGAGACCAAAAGTAAACCTGAAAGAAATGGTAACTGCTTTATACAGAGTCAAATACAAAAGGTCAGGCAAAAAGGTGGCTGGAGTATAGATGTAGCTGAAATAAGATGGGCCATGCATACTGAGCACTGCATACTGCTTATTTTTCTGCTGTTGTCCCAATAGAATCCTAAAATTTCAAACTTGATTTTGATACTAAAGAAAAGAGTAAAACAGATTTTAATACCACAATTTTGATATACAATATAATTTAAATTAGTTTATTTAAAGGGTCCATGTTTCACTATTTTCTGTTATAATGTTTCCTCATCAAAACATACCTGGAAACATACCTTTTTTTTATTAAGAAATTTAACACAAAAACCCTCTATATTTAAGCCAAGTTATTTTCGCAAACAAAAAACACTCCACCTTTTTCCTTGTTCAAGCTCCACCTTGTGATGTCACCTGGTGATATACAAAGTGAAGGAAGGAAGGAACTCCATACACCTTTAGTAATATCAATTTAATGTCATTTCTGCCAAAGGATAACGTTTTAACCTTAAAACTACAGCTTCATGACATCACAAGGTGGAGCAGAGCATTTTGCGCTTTGGAAATGTACTCAAATGTGTGAATGAAAGAAAACACAAGAACAAGAAAACAGGAGAAAGAACATTACAGTAACATTTTAAGATGGTTTAAAGCTCAGAAGAATCCCTTTTGCATAATATAAGTCCTTTAATCTCATCATGTGGTCCTGTGTTAGTTCTGATAAAGACTATTCTAAAACTTTAGAGAAAGATTCAATTTTGTCCTTATTATCAAGTCAATCTAATTATAGATTTTGTATTGATTATTATCTGGGTATCAACCTTTATACTGATTTGGCATAGGCTTTACTTCAGATGTCCTCCCTGGTCCTGTAAGCCTTTCCTTTTATCCATGGTTTAATATAGTTCTGATTATACATTATTCACTGAAAATAGAAAGTTCTGGTCCCACCTACTACATCTACTGTTTCCTGGGTGAGGGTAGGAAAAGACTAGTTGGTTGCAACGCAGATACTTAAAAATACACAGTTGGAATTTCCCATTACACAGATGAACCAAGGACACCTCCAGCTCAGTGTTTCTTGACATGTATTTCCACACAGTTCTATCTAAACCTGTGAGTTATAATGCACAATAGACCCACGGCCAGACTTAACCGATCAATATGAGTTCAGAGTCCATCTCCGGTTCCTGTAATGAGTGGTTTTATACAGGTATATTGTACTTTCATGAGGACATTTCAACTTGGACAGACTCAAAGCAAAGTATCAGTAGTTTTATTGAATGCATTAGCTTTGGAGCTCCAGCAGAAGACATTGCATTGATGTTTAGAAGATGTTTTCCAAAATTCTGCTGCGCTCGTCTTTTAACTGGAACCAAAAAACGAAAGCACATTACCCTGATTTTAGCATCGTTGCACTAGCTTCCAGTCCATTTTAGAGTTGTTTTAAAATGTTATCACCGTATTTTTCGGGCTATAAAGTGCACCGGATTATAAAGCGCAGTATCAAATAATATGTCAGTTGTGTCATTGTCCACACATAAGGAGCATCGGATTATAAGGCACAATAAGCGAAACAAAACGCGTGTCGGATAAATCGAACTTTATTCAGGTCATTTACAATAACTCTCAGTTGTAGCTAACACAAAAATACAAGTTTAACAGTTGGGTGATTTGGGCATCAAACATGCCCGGATCCCTCTCAACATTGTTCAGTTTTAACACTAAAATACAAAACCTGAAATCTGCATGGTGCATGTCTCTTAACAGGTGCATTTTGGGTCCTTGTACAGCACACGGCAGAACTACCGGTATGTTGCACAGTCGCCCTATATGTCGCCAACATATTACTCCTCCTGACTCGCCCACTAATACGTTATTAGACTAATGTGGACAACATCAAATCGGTTGGAGGTTAAACACAACCAAAGGTCATACATAAGGCCACTGGATTATAAGGCCACTGTTGATTTTTGAGAAAATGTCATGATTTTAGATGCGCCTTATAGTCCCAAAAATACGGTATTTGTTTTTAAAGCTTTGAATGGACTGGCCCCACAATATGTTTTGTATCTTATCCAAATATACACCCCTGCACACGCTCTGAGGCCCAAGGTCCAGCTCCAGCTCATGGTGCCTAAAATGGCTTAAAACACCAGCTCATGGTGCTTAAAATTAGGCTTAAAACCAGGGGAAACCGGGCCTTCTCTGTGGCTGGTCCTAAGCTTTGGACGCTCTGCCCCCACGTCCCAACAGGCCCCACAGTGGAGTGTTTTAAGTCTCGTCTTAAGAAGATTCTCTGGCTTTTAACACCGTGTGAGTTGTGTGGTCTTCTGTGCCTTTTATTTATTTTATCTATTTTTATAATTTTTGTGGTTTTGCTCTTATTTTATTTTAGCGGTTTTATTGTTTTAGGACTAGTATGGCCCAAATTTAGCATTTTGCCTATCTGTTGTCTTCCTTTTATGATCTCAGTGCTGCACTTTGAAACCTGCTTTGCTTGTAAATTGTGCCATATAAATAAAGTGGATTTGGATTTCCTCCGGGGCCTGGACACTGGAGGTGGTAGAGGTGAAGGGGACGATGAAATGAGGAAGAGAGTGAAGGGGATGACGAGATATTGAGGAGAGTGAAGGGGAAAAAGTATTTAGAGTGGGCTGATGAAGGCTGAGGAGCAGGTAAAGAAGTGGAGAAACTGTGAGGTTGAAAAGAGCCAAGTTTGTTCTTCCAGGCTGAATTTACTACAGATGTTTTACTTTATTGAAATACCATTTATTTTCATCTTCTTTGAAAATATATGTTCCCTCTCAGTGCCTGCTTACTCGTGGCTGGAAAACCTGACTGCTTAAATTATTCTCACGAAAACTAAGACAAATAAAAACTTTGACATTCATTAAACATGCAGTATTTCTTTGGATAGCGGAGAAAGCCTAGAGGCAGAGTAAAATGGAGGCTGTGCACATTTTATTTTATTGCTCGCGTTCTATATTGTAAAGCATATATCGCGTAATGGTCATTTTAAGAGGAACCCATGAAAACTTGCTTTAAAAATTGTAGCTAATGGGGATTTTATGAAATGCAACAGAGGGTTTGATGAGGAATTCAAGGGTGTATTTACATTCATGTACAGTCGTCACATTGAAACTAAACCAGAAACTAAACCTGGACTTGACTGTGACTAAATAAGGACTAGAACAGGATCAAACCATGACTATACCAGGACTAAAATAGGCTCAACTAAGGACCAAAGACTGACGCAGGATGAATTCAACCTTTACTATTAGTGTGTCTACATCTCCAAAGCTCAAAATGCTCTGTTCCACCGGTAGATTTCCAATAAATGTGCATTATTTATTGCCATTCTTGCTCTTATTTGATCATTATAATTGTGTTAGTGAGGTCTAGTGAAGTTCAGTGGAGCTTTATTTATTATTAGTTATTATATTTCTATTGCATATGTTTTATTTGTGTCGTGCAGCACTTTGGAAACTGTTTTAACTTTTAATTTTAGTCCAGCACAGATTGAGAATTCCAGTGCTTCAATTATCCAGATGATTTTAGTGAAGGTGTATGGAGTTTAAAACCACAATGGAGCGTGTTTCTCTGTTTGAGAAAAGAACACTAATAAAAATATGCAGAATTTGTGTGTTAAA
>JACN01079974.1:0-20729 GCA_000787155.1 Scartelaos histophorus | reverse complement strand
CCTGAGAATGACCCAATGTTGATACTTTTAAGTGAACATAGGGGGCGCTAGAGAGCGCGCTCTAGTTTAAAAGAGGCGGATTTATTAGAGCTCCTGTGTTACACTAAATGTGCTTTTCCTCATGGAGATGTTATAACATCGTCTGGAATGTTCCACAGTGCAGCATTAAACATTTGTATCTTCATGGAAACCAAACCAGACCAAGTTCCAGGTCAGATCTGTGGAGAGGCGACCTCGCTCACAGTCAATGAGCGTAAAGTAAATGTAAAGTAGAGCTGTTTAATGTCACACTGCGGAACATTCCAGACAGAGCAGTTCCATAGAAACAAGGCGACGGACGCCCAAAAAGTTACACAACACAACTTTAAACAGCTTGTACCTGTTTGGCAGAGCAGCGCTGCCTGGACGGATAAACCAGGAACTTGCAGAGAAGGTCCAGAGCCTGAGGAGACGTGTCTGGGACGATCTCCTCCAGGGGGATCGGGGGGTTGTCCTTAAACGTGATCTTATTATAATCAGGTAAATCCACCATCTCCTGCAAAACACAAGAACATCACAATACCAATGAAAAATATGATATATATAATATACGGATTAAAAGGTCGAACTTTACACACAACTGACTCTTGTGAGATTTAAGCCATAATGTTGGAATAATGTTTATAATGTTTCCTCATCACAAACAGACCTGGAGTTTATACACGAACCTGAAAACCGTGTGGGCCATTTAAAGTCAATTATTACTTTCTATTCACATTACACATTCCTCCAATTTGGATATTTGGATAGAGCTTGTTTACGCTTGTTTAACTTATATCAGGTTTTTCTTCTTGTTTACAGATTTATTATCGACTTACGTTCTGAGACTGTTTAATTCTAGAGGTCGTTTATTTTAAGAAAACTTGTCGAGTTAAATGATCTTGCTGCAGGGACTGATCATTTCACTACTTTTAACTTTTAACTTCATTTTCTGATAGATTTAAGCGTTTATCTTAAATTTTGTCTTTTTTCAGTGTATTTCCTGCTCCTGCTGGGAGTCGGCCTGTTATTTCTGAGAAGCAACAAAAAATATGATTTACTGACATTTTGGTGAGAGACTTTCTTGCTATAAATGAATAAGTGTGATGAGATGGACTCACCGGCCACGTCTCCTGGGTGGGGGTCCCCAACACTCTCAGCACACAGCACAGTTGTTCAATGTCATTCTCTCCAGGAAACAGAGGAGAAGAGTTCAGCAGCTCCCCAAAAATACAGCCCACGGCCCTGAAACACACAGAGGTGATTCTGCATCAGTTATAGCAGCACATCTGGAGTAGAGTTCCATATGAGGAATACAAATGTATTTATGGACAAAATAGCAAAATAAAAACACCAGGATTTTGTACAGCAGATTATTAAGAACATTTTAAGATCAAAATGATGAAGCTCACTGCAGCCTCCAGCAGTTACAGAAAGAGGAGAGACAGTTTCAGTTATTTATATAGAGTCTGTGGTCCTGAGGCTCATCTGAGCTTTGACTATGTCCAGTCCAAAGTCGCTCACCAGAGGTCCACTCCTTCGTCGTATTTTCTGGCTCCATAAAGCAGCTCAGGAGCTCGATACCATCTGAAAGGCACAGAGAGCACAGAGGTTTTCATTCATACAGACATAACAAATGTGAAAGAGGAAAACATAAAGACGCATTGTGTCCTGCACCTGGTGGCCACCTGGTGGCTGTAAAGTCTCTGCTCACTCAGGAGTCTGGCCAAACCAAAGTCTGCGATCTTCAGATGTCCAGAGGAGCTGATGAGGAGGTTTGCTGGTTTCAAGTCCTGCAAACACAACAACAAAACAAGAATAAAATACATTTGTAAATGGTTCCACTGATGGGTTTTGTTTTGCCAAAGGACACGGCAACAGTATAAACATGTGGGACCTGGAATCAAACCTGAGCTACTTCACTACAAGACAACTTCTCAAAATAGTGTAGTATAATTAAATAGTATATTTTATTAGTATATTTTGAGATACTATATAATACTACATTATAAACATGTGGGGATCCTCCTGCTCCTGTGTCCAAACTGTTCCTGACAGTTACACAGTGGAAAGTGCAGAGACTCACCCTGTGCATGATGTTGTTGTGGTGCAGAAAGGTCACGCCCTTCAGCAGCATCATCATGTAACCTTTGACCTGCGCCGGGGTCAGGGGTCGCTCTGAGTTTCTGATGACCTCTGAAAGGTCAGAGAGCATGTAATCAAAGACCAGCACGAAGCCCGTCCCATGAGGAAACACGGCCTTCAGCCTCACCACCTGAAACCAGAACATAACAGATACAAAATCTTCTGTTCTCCACAGATCTTCTGTTCTCCACAGATCTTCTGTTCTCCACAGATCTTCTGTTCTCCACAGATCTTCTCCATGGTGACGAGGCCATAGAAGAAACACACAGCTGCAGCTCCAATGACTCCAGTTCACTTTGTATTAAAAACATCATCACTGTAAGAGCTGCTGTCACACTCCTCATCCACCGAGAGTTTGGCTGTTTTTGTGTTTGTCCAGTTCACACACTGAGCAGTTTTTGAAACGTTTTGTTTTTTTTAGCTCCGTTTTTAACATCACATCGTGGGATTTTAGTCAAATAAAAAGTGCAGCTCAAAGGACACAAGTAAATGGACCATTGGATTTTGTGAAATGGATGGTTTGTTTTTTCTGTATTCATTGTGACAAAAGGTTAGAGCTGGTTAAGAACATCTGAGATGCTAAAGTCTTTACACCTTATGTGGGAGGACAGTCCTGACCCTGACCCTGACCCTGACCCTGACGCTCCTGTGGACCTGCACTGAGACTTTGACTGAGACCCAAAGGCCACTGACAAGAGCAGTGTAAATGTCGCATCAATAACAACTTCAACAGTTGTTATTGATGCGACAGTTGTTATCTGCTTTATTTACATGAAGCAGATATTTGTTTCAACATCAGTTCAGTCAATATCACATTTGGTCTATAATTTGGTGTAATAAGACGATTTACTGGCCAATGTAGGTTAAAAAACTAGACTTTGACTGAGACCCAAAGGCCACTGACAAGAGCAGTGTAAATGTCGCATCAATAACAACTTCAACAGTTGTTATTGATGCGACAGTTGTTATCTGCTTTATTTACATGAAGCAGATATTTGTTTCAACATCAGTTCAGTCAATATCACATTTGGTCTATAATTTGGTGTAATAAGACGATTTACTGGCCAATGTAGGTTAAAAAACTTAGTAAACTTGTATTTTTCCCAGGCTATTATCAGGCATTTGGATATTTTCTTACCAAACATTGTTTGTGTTTAAAATAAATAAATTCTATATTCACCCTCTGCCAAAGTATCTGATATCAGGTTTGTGCAGTGGTGTTGGGACAGAAGAGGCTCAGTGCATCTCTACACTCAGTCTTAGTCTCACATGTTGGTTGTCTTCGATCTCCTGCAGGGCCTTGATTTCCCTCAGAGCCTGGTTTGGGATTCCATCCTCCAACCTCCTCAGAGCCACTTTCTTCAGCGCGACTGTCTCTCCAGTCTGAGAAACAGGGTTTATTAATGACAGAATCTAGAAACGGGGCTACTGGACTTTTCAACCTGCATTTGTTAGTCATGAATTCCAAATGATGCTAAGAGAGAGACTGTTGGCTAATATTTACCTCTATGTGCTTTGGCTAAAAGACAGAGACTGTTGGCTAATATTTACCTCTATGTGCTTTGCCTTAAACACGATGCCGTGGGCCCCTTCACCGATGCGCCCCAGGATGCTGTACTGCTCCATGTGGTACGTGGGTCCGCGGGGTAAAGCCACCCGGGATGATTTAAGGGTTTTTTTTTTTGGACGAAACTACGTTTCCATGGTAACCGAAATGCTAACAGGAAGCTAACGGCTAAAATTGTGCTAAAATCTGTCAATAAGCTAATGGGATGTGCGCGTCTTGTCCCACAATTTGATAATAACAATCCGATCACAGTAAACTCTTTATATCCGCTTATGTTTCGTCCAAAATGTGCGCAGGGACCAGGGACTGGCTCTGGCAACACACGGGGGCGCCATGAATGTTTGGACTTCTGCAGAGCTTCCAAACAGCGCCATCTACTGAGAAAAACTATTATTACTGTTGCTATGGTTACGTGTTACCGTTTTTACAATGTCAAAAGTAAATTCAAATGCTCTACTTTTTAAAAACGTTTAACGTTCAACCAGTTTTTACTGTAAATAAAAATTAAGTAAATGTGACTTCATCCCGTGGAAATAGACCATGGATCTATTAAAATAACATATAAACATATAAACATATAAACATATAAACATATAAACATATAAACATATAAACATATAAAATAATAGAAGTAGACGTGCGCCTCCCCAACGTGGACAAAATAAATGAAAAGGTCACATTTATTTTGTCTAAATTGAGCTTCCGTACTGTCGGGTTTTTTCATCCATTTAATTCAAACTTTTACTGTTTTGACTGTAAATAAACTTATTTGGCTTAAGAAATGTAAAAAAATATTTCACGTCATCGTAGCAGATGTACGCTTCATACATAGTATATAAATATATATACAATTATTTTATACGTTACATTTATTTTTGTCCAAATTGAGCTTCCGTACTGTGGGTTGGTTTTGTTTTGGTTTTTTGTGGATGTGCATTTTCATTCAGTAGAATCTGTGGTTATTTTACGTGCGCTTAAAGGGTAAAAGGAGGTATGGAAAAGTGAATTTAAGTGAATTGATGATAATATAACAGGCAGGAAGTTTATTAGTTTTATTTCTGTTTTGTCTTGATTGTCCAGCGCAGCACCATGTCCACTCTGCGCTTCGGTCAGCACCTCATTCGTTCCTCCGTCGTGTTCCTACAGACGGACTTGTCCTTTGCTCTGGTCAATCGCAGACCTGTGGTCCCCGGGCACGTCCTGGTGTGCCCGCTGCGGGTGGTGGAGCGGTTCGGGGACCTGAGGCCGGACGAAGTGTCGGACCTGTTCCGGTCCACGCAGAGGGTCGCGCGGCTCGTGGAGCGTCACTTCTGCGCCTCGTCTCTGACCATCTGCGTCCAGGACGGAGCCGAGGCCGGACAGACCGTCAGACACGTACACGTACACGTCCTGCCCCGGAGGAAGGGCGATTTTGAGCGGAACGACAGCGTCTACGACGAGCTGCAGAAACACGACGCGGAGAACGAAGAGCCGGAGAAGTGGAGAAGCCCGGAGGAGATGGAGCGAGAGGCGGCGGAGCTCAGGGACGGACTGGGACTGGGACTGGGGGAAGGACTGGGAGACGGACAGGGACTGGGAGAGGGACAGGGACGATGATCCAGGGACAGTGGACAGTGTAGCTACGCTGGTTTTCTTCACTAAAATGGACTTCACGCTCTGTACTAATGATCATGTGTGTCAATATTTATTCTTGTTCACCGCCAACACCGTGAAAACCAGACAAACACTGCTCTGCTCTAATCATACAGAACCAAATTAACTTTATTTTTACCTCAAAAAGTAAATATTTTTTACAAATAACATATAAGAAAATGAATAACAGTGGTTTTCTGGCACATCTTAATATTGAACAGATATAGAATAATGATGTTCTTACTTATTACCATGAAAACAAATATACTATGATTATAATGTGATGAATATAATATGATCTTAGTGTCACCTACAGACAACTGTAAACCAGACGTGCTCCATCAACAGTGGGAAATGACATTAGGTTGTGTCTGAACGGTTTGAGCACAGAACATCCAAGATTAGGTGTCTGGCTATGACTATGTGCTGGACTTATTGTATTTTCTATTAAATGTCCTTAGAAGTCAAACTCCACCTCTCATTACTACTCATACTATGTCATGTAATGCACCACTAATGTATCATAGAGGATGGAGCCCTGCACACAGTCTCCTTTATTTGAGCACATTTTCTGCTTGTGGATGATTCTTTTTGCATAGGTGTAAAACTTTGTGGACTATGTAAGAGAAGCTGAAGAAGTGAGTGCACAGAGACTAGACTAAAGAACAAGAACAAACCAGGTTTAAACTTGTTCTAAACCAGAACTTAAGCAGAACTGTGGACAGCGCAGTATCAGACCATTTCATTTAATGTAACTGTTCCAATCTGGTCCATGAGGAGAAATGACTCTGGAAGTGATTTTTATCAATAAATGTCTTTTAGTTGTTCTTTTTAGAGGGATAGTGCGTTATGTGTTCCCTTTCACTTCCTGACAGTCTTTTCAGCGCATTTTGGTACAAATAGATCATCTCATCCTCTTGTGGGTCAAATTAGACCCAGTGAAAGTTAAAATTTGGTCCTTGGGCTCGGTTTGGGCCCCCGGCTTCAGAGACGGCAGCTGTGGGTTTAGCACTTAGTAAAAGCTCTCAGGAGTGCTGAGAATTTGTCCTCGTGTTTTTTAATTTCTGGATGGTCTTCGGTTGGCTCCTTGCAGTTAGTCTTGTCTGGGCAAAAGTAAAAAATGAAACAGGATCAACGACTGGTGAAGACGTTTCTGTTGTGAGTGTTCAGTGTGAGTGGATGCAGAGCACGGGGGGTTAGATGGAGGATTCACTGTGAAATTCTGCGAGGGAAACATTTTTACCATAATCTTTGTTCCAAAGAAAAGGGCCGGTCAGGTTTAGAGTCGAGGCTTGAATTTGGAAATTCCTGAGCTCAGTCATGGTCACTGCTTCTCTGCGACCTGTGGGACAGTTTAAATCCACACGTGAGACTAAACCACAGACTAAAAAACATTTAAACCATAATTTAGGTCAATTCTCTATATTAAACTTGAATCTAGATCAATATTCTACAATAATCAGCTTGAGGCTTTCTGGCAGTAAAATGTAATTTGGATTTTTTGTGTTAATGTTACAGCTTAAATGCATTTGTGTCTTTTTATTACTTATAAGGGACAATACATATTTAAAAAAAATAATAATAATAATTAATGGTGCATGGTGCAACTTTTCTGGTGGAAGGCAAACATGGAAATGTTCTTGTTTTGTCTGAAATGTTTCACAGTATGGCATTAAAATATTTATCTTAATGGAGACCAAACCAGACCAAGTTACAGGTCAGATCTGTGGAGAGGCGACCCCATTTTTATGTTTATTTTTGGGCTATAAAACAACCTGTAATTGAGTAAATGTAAGGTAGAGCTGTTTAATGTCACACTGTGGAACATTCCAGGCAGAGCAGTGACATCTCCATAGAAACAAGTGACAGAGAGGCTACATAATGCACCACTCAGACATGATGAAAGGTCTAAAGCAGAACTTACTGATCAGAGTGAGGGTGGCTGGTGTGTTTGAGACCAAAGTGAGACAGTCAGAGCAGAAGGTCTGAGGCTCAATATTCATGTGGTTCTCTGCAAACACACAGTGGCTTTAGATGAAAGACAATGTCATCTTCATACCAATAAAAATGAAGAATTGGAATAATTAGGTTAAATATTCATGCATAATGTAGCACACAGTAAATATGATGATTATATTATAAAGCCAAATTATTTGCTTGACTCATTTTCTTTTTAATATTTAGTAACAAATTTGGCATTAGACAGACCAGCCATAAAACAAAATGACAATCATACCTTCAGATAAATTAATTTTTCTAGACTCCTCTTTGCAAAATTCTGACCTGAAAGACATTTGTTTACAAATGCATCGTGTGTAAAATTCAGGATTAAAATTTTGAGAATCTTTACAATTTCATTGACGCACTGATGTCATAAAAGTCTCTTTGGTCCGTGGCTCTCACATCGATGGCTAAACTCAGCCACTGGAAAAACGACATCGCTGACACAGAGATGCAGGGTTCAGTGGACGATGCTTGAAAGAACCAGCGTCCAGAGAACTTCAACACAAACAAAACAAATCAAACTGCAAGACCAAAATCCAGTCAGGACTAACCTAAAACTTAACCACAGCAGGGACCAGGACCAGACTCTAGTCTGAGTCCTAAAATGAAAGGAATATTTGTATGTAGAGGTTGGGACTGCACTGAAAACAGAACACGTCTCTGTCATAACTAGTTTGTTGTCATTGTATCAGAAGTAAAACATAGAGTGGAGCACTTCCTGCTTTATCACATGACAACAAAATCCAACAGAGAGTTTTCTGTTTGAGCAGAAAAACTCCTAAAAAACGTCTAAATATGCATAGTTTGTGTGTTAAACATGTGCAAATGAAAGAAAATACAGAAAGCTCCAGGTTTGTGATGAGGAAACAACAATAAAACTTAGAAAATGGACTAATATGGCTCTTTAGGAAAAGCAGAGAAAATGCAAGCAGGACTTTTATGCTATTGCAGAGTAGAAGAGCCGTGACAGTGTCAGTGCCATAGACCGTATATATATATCCTTTATACAGTCTATGGTCAGTGATCTCACTCACGTCCTGCTGCTGGGACGTGGGGCCTGATCTGGAGACAGAGGCAAGAGCCAAGAACAGGAGCACAGAGCTGAACCTCATCTTCATCAACATCACCAAAGTCCCGTCAAGTCCACCTGATCCAGAATCCTGCTCAGTCCTCCACCTCTGATCGGGTCTAAAAGAAGACTTCACTGACCAATCACTGCAGCCCTTGTGGGACATCCCACCCTCTCACACCTTCCTCCAAACCTGCTGCTGTGTATCATAATGCTGCCAAGGCCACATGTGGATGTTTAGGAAATATTTGCACATCTTCTGCCTTTAATTTGGACCTTTGATATTTGTTCCACAATCATTTCCCGTTAGCCTGAGTAAACTGTAGATTTTTGGTAAGCCACACATGACCTATGTGTGGACACATGCATGCGGCAATGGGAAGAATACTCTGACAATGTATTTAGTTACAGAATACTGAATACCTGCATTAGAATGTATTTTATGTATGCTTTGTATGTTATGTATGTTTTATGTATATTTTATGAATGTATGTTCCATTCAGATTACTGTATTTTAAATACTCGCATTTAAATTATAGTGTAAAAACATTTAAAAACAGCTTTCTGTTTGTTTCACCATTTGTTTTCAGTAAAGTATTTATTTTAATTTTAGGATATATCAGAATACTCGAAATTGGCATATAATACATATTCTTTGTACATAAATTCACTTACTCCAAAACAAACTGCATGTGTGTGAGAACTCTTCTTACGTGTGTGTGGACATGGAGAGACAGTTCACTTGTACATAGATTATGTGTAGAGGAAATATTAGACATTTAAACTGTTATTGCGCACTGTGGCCTACAGGTAGCGCTGTTTACGCCACAGTCTCCAGTTCTGAGCAGTTTCCGGTTTCTGTCCGTCACGTTGTTTACATTGGATTGACCATGAGTTTTACGCCTCTTTAGCATCTGAAATCACAGTTATTTTATTTTATTCTACTTTATAATGACACAACAACTGCAGAGACTAAACAGGACTTTTGATCAACAACATCGAATTAGACGTTAACTTTTTTAAATTGACCAGTTTTTGTTTTAAAGTAGAGCTACTGTTATGGCTAATGCTAAAGCTAACATAGACCAGAAAGTGCTGCAGTACGAAAACTTCATAAACGAAGTACTCCGGAGGGATCTGCAGTAAGGGCCAGTATTTGTACACTGGGCTCGGGTTCATGTATATTCACGTGTTGTTTTTAATAGGAAGGTTTTGGAGCAGCGGGACTCAGTTTATGAGAAGATCTCACAATACCTGCAGCTGAAGAACACGCTTCAGAGTCTCCAGGTCTGTACTGGCTGTGATTGAAACGTGAAACATATGTCAGTAAATACTCTTGTCAGAAGAAGCTCAGTGATTTTTTTTTCTTTCCGTAATTGTTATTTTACCATAGTATATTATGTTAGTCTGAACCAAACTTTAATAAATGGAATATTAGTTTACAATAATTCGATTCCCATAGTTTACATAGTTTATTGTGTTATTTTTCATGCACTTAAGTGGCAATTCTGGTGGTTATTGCAGAGTAATTAACCAATTATGGCCACTATGGCCATGTTTTGTTACAAATTCCAAGTCTATTCTATCACTTTATTAAAAAATATAGTAACAAGATCTTTGGGGCTTATATTATTTTTTAGGAGCAGGGATCAAAGCATCTCAAGACTGATGTGGATCTAGGCTGTAACTTCTACGTTGAAGCCCACGTGTAAGATAACTCTTGTCTGTAGTAGTTAATCACAGTAACATTATTTCAGTTTAAGAATACAAAACAATCCTGAAATGTAATGCATTTTAATTGAATAATAAGCCTTTCTACTTCTGCCACCTAATTGTAGTAATTGTAGTAAACTCAAAGTCTTCTCTTCTCTAAAACAGATTATTATGTTTTATTAGAACAACATTTTCTACAGCTGCTTATTGGGCCATGTCATACATTACATGCATTACGTTTTAGCCAACTTTTGAGTCTAATTTTCTGATCTCATTGAAGCAGGGCTAATGTAGGGGCCAAAATTATGTAAATCGATCCAAAAACTGGACTCCTGGATGTTGCTTGTACCTCTGTTTCTTGCCCCCTGATCTTCTGTTCTTGTGCACAGTGAGGATGCAACCAGGGTCTTTGTGGCGGTGGGATATGGCTTTTTTGTGGAGATGACTCACGATGAGGCTCTGAGGTTTATTGAGAAGAAGACGGCTCAGCTCACACAGTCTGTACACACATTATTTACAAAATTAGTTGTTTGCAATGAACAATTTTAACTGTGCTCTTCTTCAGATTCACCGAACAGCTCACCAAGGACTCTGCCAAAATCAAAGCTCACATTCGGCTGGTTTTAGAGGTATGAAGCATTACTATTTTAAATTTGCATTCTTATTTAAAGGTGTGTTGTGTAACTTTTTGGTAGAGGGTCTGTCAAATGCTTTTTTCCATGGAGATGTTATTGCTTTGGCTGTAATGTTTCACAGTATGGTATTAAACTTTCTATCTTTGCGGAGACCGAACCGGACCAAGTTACAGGTCAGATTTGTGGAGAAGCAACTCTGCTCACAGTCAGAATGCCTGTTTTTCTAGGTATTTTTGATCCATAAAATCTCCTGTATTTGGTTAAATTTGAGGTAAAGCTCTTTATTTTCATTCTGTGGAACATTCCAGACCTAGCAATGACATATCCATAGAAACAAGCAGGTGACTAATCAAAAAGCTGGGAATAGTTGTTTGTGTGCCATGTGATTATTTACCTTAAAGGTTCATGTCCTTTTACTGCTCTTACACACTGTTGCCTTGACTCTATGAAGGTGTTAATGTTTTCTGGGACAACACTTGTCTCACTGAATATGGAAACTTGTTTTGTTTGGGCTTTTATGTTAAATATTCTGCTTATATCTGTGCAGGGCCTGAGAGAGCTGCAGGGCTTTACTGATTTGCCTGAGTCCCAAACCAGAGACCTCTTCTGAACTGAACTGTGCACAATGACACGCCTCTATTTAAAGGTGCATTATGTTCTGACATAGAGTCGGCCATTTGCTTGTCTCCAAATAATACTCAATTTAACTGTCAATTCTCAAAATTATCACCTTAAAAACTTTGACCAGCCCTGCTGCCAACCTTGAGCCAATCCAATGAAAAAAGTGAAAAAATCTCTCATTGGAAAAAACAGAGCTAATGATGTAGCTCCTGTGCCTGTGTTTTGTATGTCTTATGTTGCAAATATATTTCGAGTAAGTTGAATAAAAAACATCCTCATTTCAAGATTATGTGTATTGTTACTTCAAAATATTACATTTCTCAAGTATATATGATATATATATTTATGTATATTTTAAATTAAAGTATGATCTTTAGTTTGAGTGCTCAAGTAAAAGTAGTAACTGTAGAATCCCCTGTGGTCGCTCCTGCTGCAGAAACAAACCCCACATCAAAGTGCAAACAGAAAGCATTGTCAAGAAATGGGTTTTACGTTAAGGTAGGCTTGTTTATTTGCCATTTGTAGTTAAAAACCACAGTGGAAAAATATGTGCACCACTCAAAGTCGACATGACACAGAAATAAACCAGCTACAAAGATGAAGTAACCAAAATATTAAGGTTGATTTAACCAGCAGCAAGTTCAGATAAGAGGTGGTCACGAAGATATATTGACTTTTTTTGTACTTTTTATGCATTTTTTTTACATGTAATCATATGGATAAAACAGCAGAATGTTCGGCAGGATTGCAGTTTCAAATTCATGTGAATTTTGGTTGGGTTTATGATGAACAAATGAGTGCAGAAACAATATTTTAATATATAATAAATTCAGTGTGTTTGTTCACCGTCAAAAGAACAGTGAACAAAATCAAATATAATTAATCAATATTTTGTCATATAATAAATAATCTAACAACAAAAACTGCAAATGTGCATTTAAATTCAATTATTTTGACGAACCAAAATTATTGCATTATGAGTTGGACTTGGACAAGGTCAAACATGGAACATCTGCCTGTTCAGATATCAGAGCTTTCAACAGTGGCAGCATTTTCTAAAGCTTTAAAACAGTGATAGTTCAATGGTCAAATATGTCCCCATGTTTAACCAAATTACATCTTTTATATTGAGGTGTTGATTTAACTTGATCTGAGAACTGTAGTTTTCCCTATAGATGATTGTTTCCCAGAGACTGGGTCGCGACGCTCAGGTGGGTCACAGGAGATTTTTTTTGCGTCATCTTGTCGCGATCTGCAAACAGACCCACCAATCCTGTTAGAAATGTTGAAATGTTAAGGCATGTTTTGTATAATTTTTAATCTTTAATAAATAATCTAACAACAAAAACTGCAAATGTGCATTTAAATTCAATTATTTTGACGAACCAAAATTATTGCATTATGAGTTGGACTTGGACAAGGTCAAACATGGAACATCTGCCTGTTCAGATATCAGAGCTTTCAACAGTGGCAGCATTTTCTAAAGCTTTAAAACAGTGATAGTTCAATGGTCAAATATGTCCCCATGTTTAACCAAATTACATCTTTTATATTGAGGTGTTGATTTAACTTGATCTGAGAACTGTAGTTTTCCCTATAGATGATTGTTTCCCAGAGACTGGGTCGCGACGCTCAGGTGGGTCACAGGAGATTTTTTTTGCGTCATCTTGTCGCGATCTGCAAACAGACCCACCAATCCTGTTAGAAATGTTGAAATGTTAAGGCATGTTTTGTATAATTTTTAATCTTTTTGTAATTATTTTATTGACTGTTTTGGTCTAATATTGCTGGTACAATTGAGTGTTGAAAATAAAAAGAAACGGGCTATATTTAATGTTGAAATAACCAACTTATGGATACCTTTTATTGCTGGTTCATTTACTGATTTCACAGTTTAAAACTTGAGTAATACTAAGAGACACAATCACTCAGTCAGCTATAAAATATCCTCATTCATGTTCAGTAATGCTCAAATCCACTTTTATGTTGTGGGTATAATCTTTACATATTTGTATTTTAACAGTTCATTAATATGCGTTGTCCCTTTACAAATAAATAAGAATAAGAAATGAAGTCGTGCTAGTCATGTGTCTTGCCCACGAATACGGCAGTATGTGGTGCGACCATCTAGTTTTTGGGTTAGCCTGTATATTTGATTTTTTATCATAAAAATGCCATATTCAATGTTGCACTTCTGCATTTCGTCACCTTCCTAAAATAATCACTTTTTGCCCAAGTTTTCCTCAGGCAAAAAAATGCCATAATTTCAATTTTGGGGGGAGTTTTTTGTGTTTCCTGAAAAACCTGAAAAAATGACTTATGCGATTATTTTAGGAAGGTGTCGATTTGAAAGAAACGTCAGAGTTTGTTTTGAAGACGTGAGGCGGAAGTAGTTTTCCCCGCTGAAGTTGATCTGACGGTGGGAAAAGTAGTGAGGGGGCGTTCGTCCAAACAAACAAACAGGAAGAAACTGAGAAAAATAAGACCCTCGCCACCCTTTTTGTATCAAACATTTATGGAACAAACACGGGACATTTTGACCTGTCCCGGAGGACTTTTCGTGCGTGTTTTTCGAGTCCGCAGTCAGCGCAGTTTGACGCAGAAGAGGAAGGCGGAGGGCTAAGCTAGCAGATTAGCACAACACGACAAGCCCCGCGACCAAGACAGCCCAAAACACATTGTTTTAGGGGCTTTCTCAGAATCAACCGGACGTTTAGTTGTGGACTCAGTCTCCACATATGGGCGCCAAAAGTCTACATTAAATGCACATGTTCATCGCTAAACTGGAGGCTAAAGTTCCTGCAGCAGCGACTCCAGTGAAGTAGCGCCTGTCACCAGCAAAGATGTAACGCAAAAAGAAATTTGGGGAGAACAGACAATAATTTGACTCATAAGACTGGACTGTGCACGGGCCACCTTGCATGTCTGATTTAGTTGTTCTAAATTGAGTCTAAAACGCACTTGATGTAGTTTGATGCGACTTTTAGGCGAGTATCAACATGGAGCCAGCGGAGGACGCCTTACATAACGCCCTCACCTTGGCACAGGATCGGCTCAGCGCGGCCTCAGAGCGGCTTTGACAGCTCCAAACCCCGAAACAAAACGCCTCGAAGCAGGGAAACGAAAGGATAGCACCCGCCAGACAGGGCATGCAACAGAGGGACATGTAAGACGTCCAACCACAGACGGAAGCGGGAGTGACAACGGGCTGAAGATGGAGTCAAATCCGCTGATAAACTGTAAGGATGCGCCGTGTGCGGTACAGAGCAACAGGTGTGAGGTGGAGATTGAGATGGATGGAGCAGGGAGGAGCAGGGATACACAGGGAGAAGGGATACAAAGGGTGCAGGGTCTACAGGTGTAGAAGGGAAACAGATGGAGAGGGGTTACATGTGGAGAATAGGTGCAGATGAAGAAGGGACATAGAGGGAGAAGATGCAAGACAGTTATTAATGTTGCAGTGATGAATACAAAATTAGGGAAGAATGTTAAGTTTATAGGTGCACTGCATAGATTTTCTAGTGGAGGGTCCGCCATCTGCTTGCCTCCATGGAAATGTTATTGCTTTATCTAAAATATTCCTCAGTATAGATCGGGCGTCTCCAACTCTCCTTAGTTTTTCTCAGGTGAGCTGCCTTTACAAAACGAAAATTTCAGAGAGCTACAATTTTTAGCAGTCACAGGAAATAAAGTTCATGTATATATAAGAGCCATGGCAAGACCTAGATGGGGTACAGTTAAATAAAACACAAACCATTATTCATGAACGCACAAAGTTAGGCATCAAATGACAGATTAACAACAATAATAGGCATTTTATTAATCATATTTGAGTTATTCAGGACAATATGTGTAATTCAGAAATCCTTTGGCCACCTGTCTATCACGAAGGAGACGAGCAGCACTACGCTACATTACAATTCTATGGAGAGTCGTTCTTAATCACAGAATGGATTAAAAGTTTTTTTGAGCAACAGAAACACTTGTAATTAATAAATGTAATTGTATATGTTTAAAGTCATACCATGGAACATTCCAGGCCAATCAGTAGCATCTCCATGGAAACAAGTAGGTAGCGGACAGACCCTCTACCAGGAAACCAGGTTTCACAGTTTACCTTTAAATGATGTCCAGTGTAAGTGAAGTTTAATAATAATGTAATACAACATCAACAGTAGCAGTGTGAGATAAACATGCAAATATGTTTAATGTAACTGAGAGTTTCTCAAACTGGTAATTAAGGGGCTTTTGAACACACCACCATTAAAATTGCATGTTCAGGTGTACACATGTTTACAGTGAACAGAATTTTCTTCGCTCAAAGTCTCTCACTTCACATCATTATTCATAGGATGGAAATCTGGATTATGAGACTGTTAAGTGGTTGGACGCAGAAACATGTCATATTATTCTCTCATTAAAATGCATGTTCAGCTTTTTGCAAAGAAAACACAAAACGCGTCACCAGCCTCTGTCATAGTGCACTGCAGATCTGAGCACAGTGAGGCGGTTGTCGTGGAGACGCTGATGCTTTCAGGCTGGAATCAGGCCAGAGTGAGATGTGTCATTCTCAGATGGGTGATCCAGGGACTGTGAGCAGGTGACTGGGAGAACAGAGTCACTTAGTCCTTTAGTAAAACTGCTCAATAATATGTATGCTTTTTGGTAGGCCTGACGCTATAATTACTATGGAACAATATATTTTGGAGCTCAGTATTTATCGTGTGCACATTTTCTTTGTAAAAGTGGGGAGATTTGGGATATTGGTGTTGTAAAACAATAACATTTGAGCTGCAGAAGGTTGAGCAACTAAAGTGTATGGCATAGTATTGCTTCATTTTGCTTTTTATTTGTTGCAGCTCATGGTGAATCACAGTATATTGAATTACAAGTCTCTTTGCTTAAATTAATAGTTATGGTGCAGCAATAGCTAAAAAAAAACAGAGAACTACATAGATCATGATTCTTTGCTCTTTCTCTTTCTCTCAGTGCAGACTACATGAAGAAATAACTGCTCTAAGGACTTTTAAATCAAAGCACTTTGGATTAAGTCTTGTCGAGGCAGTTTAAGAGGAAAAAGTATCCACAGTTTTGCTAATCCGGACAAAATATCACAATGAATATTGTACAGTGAGATGTATATTGTGAAATTTGTTCCGAGAGATTTGGATATCATTACATTTGTATATTTTAATGACACTGCCTATTTAAATATGGTTTACTGGGATTATTTTTCATTATTGTTATTGTGTCAGTGGCAGTAGTTAGTTAGTAGTTTCAGTATTATCATTGATCGCACTATATCTCTAAAGCAATATATTGTGCTTCAAAAGAGCTACAGAGACATATTATGATAAATTATAATAATGAAACTATTTTATACTAGTGACACGAAGCAGGATAATCCCAATAAACCCATTTTTAATTAGACAGTATCATTAAAAAACCTGAGCTGCAACAAATAAATAGCAGACTGAACCAATAATTAGCCGTAGAAGTTAGTAATTCTCCCCTTTACACTTCAGATCTGTCCATATTACATAAAAATGGCAAAAAAAACCCAATTCCCCAATATTACAGAGAAAATGTACACGAATAATACTAAGCCCCAAAATATATTGTTCCAGCTTTAATATATTGAATGATAGGTCAGTTATTGTGGCCTAGTTTTAATTGCTTATTGCTTACTCTCCCTTTGTGTGGGTTTCACATGGAGTTCTCCTTAGTACAGTTTTAGTGGTTGTTTTAGGCAATAGAATGTACTTATGTCCTGTCCCAGATGAGGTAGAAAAGATGTGCTCTAATTATTTTTCTCATCCAGTGCCCTGATGTATTTATTAAGACTGCAGAGCTGAAGATTAGCATTATAATACTTTGTACTTGCCTCTCTATTTAACACCACAGGCCTGGATGTTGTGGTACTGTCTGAAACACAGAAAACATCATGTGAAGCAAAACCATTAAAAAAATAATATAACAGACGGGGTGATTCACATCTACATACACCACTGTTCAAGATATTCAAGATAGAGTGTCAAATAAATGCTTTTGTGGCGGCAGCCGTGAAGGGGAGATTATAATTTACAGTCTGAAATCATGTGCCTTTTGTCGTTGAATAAATGAAGTTTGGGTGCTCCACCCTAAAGGTCTGAGAGAGTATAGTGTGTTTCTGTGTTGGTGGTCTTTGGTGGTGGTGATGAGAGGTCGTCATGGTGATGGTTGCCATGGAGCTGGAGGTCATAGGATGCTTCTGAGGCTCAGACTGGGTATTGTTACGCAACACTTGTAATGATAATGAGGCACACCTAGTGTCTCCTTTTTGCCAGTAATTCTCAAACTTCGGACCCCTGGTGGTAAGAGCGCTTCATGCGGCTGAATAAGTGCTTTAGTCTTGGTTTAGTTTGACTGTTTTTCATCTTCAAATGTGAGCGGCCTGTGACTTTTGACATTTCCAGTGGAAATGGAAATATGCTGGCCAGTTAGCAAGAGACTCTCATTGAATTCTCACATGTAACTTTTCTGGTGGAGGTCCACCAGCTGCTGTCTCCATGGAGAGCCTTGAGTGGTACTTGGTATGTAATTAAACTTATGTTTTATTGGATCACTCACAAACTTTCCATAGACAGTAGATTATTTAAAAAAAATAGACAAGATATTTGTGTAGGAAGGAAGGATTTGGATGTGACTGACACTATTCATAATTCTACTAAAAAATGAAAAGATCTCAGATCTTGGATCTCAATACTTCTTGATTCTCATTTGTGAAACAGATATTTACTCTGCATTTCCTCAATTACAGGTGTTTTTATTTCTAAAAACACATGCATTCTATCTGTAAGCGTGGTCGCCTCTTGACAGACCTACAGTTTGGCCTGGAGGCATCACCTGATTGTCTCTGAGGCGACAGATAACATTTAATGCCATGCTATGGAACATTCCATAGAGTGCAGTGCCATGCAGCAAGCAGGTGGTGGACCCTCCACCTAAGTTGCCCTTTATTTATTTACCTCTATCAGTTTTGTCTCCTTCTGCTGCAGCAATGGACCCCTCAATCACACTATGGCAGTTCTTGCTCCACCTGCTGGAGGACCAGAGTCAGCGTCATCTGATCTCATGGACGGGCTGTGGGTCTGATGGAGAGTTCAAACTGCTGGATGCTGAGGAGGTGGCACGACTGTGGGGCCTCCGCAAGAACAAGCATAATATGAACTATGACAAGCTGAGCCGAGCGCTGCGCTATTACTATGATAAGGTACTACTACTACTACTACTACTACTACTACTACTACTATTACTATTACTACTACTACTACAATTACTACAATAAGGTACTGCTAATACTGCTTCAGTCTTCTAGTAGTGATACTGGTAACGCTGCTTTTAAAATAAGACAGTTACTGCTATGATGAGGTACTACTACTAATACTTAGAGCTTCTGCTTCAACAAACACTAAACTAAGACTGACATAAGTCAGTATAAGTTAACCCCTAGTTGAAAACAGCACTTAACACACACATTTTTAAACAGGTCTAAACCAAACAATAATCTATATATGTTGTGTTTTTGTGTTTTTTCCCCTTAGAACATTATTAAGAAGGTGAGTGGGCAGAAGTTCGTTTACAAGTTTGTGAGTCAGGTCGACCCCTCAACCACAGACCTGTCGAGGTCCAATATGGAGGAGAAGCGTGACCCTGCTGACTGCAACGGCCAATCAAAAGGTCTAGTGGGCGGGACAACGACCTGTCAATCAAAGGGCTTACCACAGCGTTCCTGTGTTCCTCCCATTTCCCAAAAGAGTTCTTCACGGAACGACTACATGAAGTCCGGCCTGTACTCCACCTTCACCATCCAGTCACTACAGACCACACCCACACAGCTCTTCAACCAGCCAGTCAAAACAGACCGGCCCAATCAGCAACAAATCAAAACAGACAGAGCCAATCAACAGCCAATCAAAGCAGAGCAGCTCATACTGCAGCAGCAGCCCCCGGACCCAGTGGCTCCAGTGGACAGAATGCCAAGAGAGGTAAAGAATCCACAGCAAAACACACTACTTAAAGAGGGGGGTTGATTTTTTTTCTACTATGTTATAACATTGTTTTATTACTTCAGGTGTGTGTGGTGCCAGAGCCCCATCCAGCATCTGTAGGTGGTGCTGTGGACACTGGTTTACAGGTGATCGTCACTCAGCCTTCTCCATGCCCCACACCTGCCCTGAGCCCCCACAGCAATGGACTCTCACAGGTCAGTAATTTAACGAGGACTTGAGCAAAACAAAGTTATGACGGAGTTAAAGGTTCTTTATTATGATAATGTTGTTACCTCATCACAAACCTGGAGCTGTGCTCTGTTTCATTCTCATGCTTGAGTAACTGTTCATTATTAGTCTGTCCACATCTCCAAAGCTCAAAATGCTCTATTCCACCTTGAGATGTCGTGTGGTAGATTTCAAGTTAACTACTACCTTTTTCATTTAGTTCAGTAGAGATTGGCAATTTCAGGGCTGTATGGTGTTTAAAAACACAGTGGAGCACTTCCTGTATTATCACGTGGCATCAAAAGGTGGAGCAGAGTGTTTTCTGTTTGAGAGAAGAACTCTTACCTCCTCTACCTCTATGTAGGATTGGTGTGTTAAAAGTGTCAATGAAACAAAACACAGCTCCAGTTATTGATGAGGAAACCACATTATAAACATGAACTAAACTCGGTCTGACCCTTTCTCTCCTCTCAGCCTCCAGCCCTCGAGCCTCCTCAGATCTTCCTGACTGGTGTGGGGGACTCCTTGACCCCTTTACTGTCATTGGGGCCATCATCTGTGGGCCCCAGCTCTGTGCCTCACCCTCCTGAGGACTACAGCTCTGCCCCACCTCCACACCCACTCTTCCTCATCATCAACCCCCCTCCACAGAACCAAGCTGCAGTCCCCCAGAACCAGGGTCCAGCCCCCCTGACCCACCACAGCCCTACCCAGGGACAGGCTCACTCCCTCGGTCAGACCCAAGCACAGCCCACCCCCCAGCCCCAGGCCTCCACTGTGGTTAAAGATGAGGACATACGGGGCCCAACAGAGGGACTTCTGGAGATGGTGGCTCTGGAGGAGAAACGTGTGGAACAGGTGAGAAGGAGCTGTTTTATGAGAATAAATACTCCAGTTTATTAGAGGTGTAATGATATCCAAGTCTCACGATATGATATTTTCTCGATATGTATCTCACGGTTCGATATTTATTCAGATATTTTGAGGACCGTTACAAAATTGTGAACATGCTACTTTTTACTTTTACAATGCCATGACAAGCGTATGGAGGACCAAAAGTGCCACAA
>JACN01070062.1:0-23135 GCA_000787155.1 Scartelaos histophorus | reverse complement strand
TGGTTCCTGGATGTAAAACGCTTTGAGAGAAATTTTAAACTGTGAGCATTTACCATTCTTTAGCTATAGAACCTGTCACTGAATGAATGTAAAATATTAACACCACACTGTGCAACAATTACAGGCAAGGCAATAGCATTTCCACGGAGACGCGCAGGTGGACAACTCCCCACCTGAAAAGTTACTGCACTCTTAACTTATTTCCTCAAGCAAATGTAAAACTGAATTTTTACAGTGAAGAAATCCCACCAGATTAATTTTAATCACGCGAAATCATTATCTGGGGAAGCTTTACGTAATAAACACAGCTCCACTGACAGTATTACGTCTATTTGAGAGCCAGACAGAGCATTAACCCCGCGTTCATATACTGCAAGTTCCAATATACTCCACGCCAGTACTTCTAATTACTGAATGTCAATACAAATGAATAACTGTTAATGAGAAGAATTAAAAGAACGTTGACTGGCCAGGACACATAAGACCGACTACACATTTCAAAAGCCGAACCTTGAGCTACCTATTGTATATGTTTTAACAATAACATGTACGGTATATAAGTATGATAAGGCTGAAAATCGCAATGTACTGATTATATGAGTCCTAAAATGTACAAACCAGCAAGTAAAATTTAACAAACGTAATGCCCAATTGGTGCAATGAGCTGTCCATTATACACTATTGAGTCGAATGCATTGAAAGCCAACACATGGGAATAAAAGGAATCAGTTATTCAAATGTTCAGTCTCTCCTTGGAGTCACTTCCAGTCTAAAGACGGATATAAAAAGTTTGTCGTGGTTTGATCAACACATTTTAGCACAGTTTGATGTCCTCTGCTGGAAGCTGCAGGCACGAATCACATTCAATACTCGAGGAAAAAGTCCCAAAAACGTCTCCCCTATACAATCCGATGCTTTATCACTACATGCCGGCTCAATGTAAAACGCCGTAGTCCAGAAAACAGTGTTGAATTCTCCATTACCTGCATTTTTATACAGTTTTAGCGATAATTTCTTGACCTTCCTTGCCAAGTGTACCAGGAGACTTTTATATCAGTGAATACCCCAACTTGATACGCTTTTGGACGGCTTCCAGTTCTCAAATGATTCTCGGTGGAACTGCTCCAACACGTTTTTGGCAGCACGTCGTCTCGGTCAGTGATATCTCAAGCGCTCTCCACAGAGGCGAAGTCTGCCGTCCTAATGTCCCGATCGGAGAGAGACTACGGCGAGCGGAAAACCCAATACAAATACAGGAAGAAAATGTGCTTGTGGGGGGTATAACAGAGGATAATGCCGCCTTTCCCATCTGATACCAGTCTGATACCAGTCTGATAGGAGTCTGGCGTGGTCTATCCTTTGAACGGGCGAGGAGGGGGCTTGCCGATCTCCACCGATATGTTTGTGTAAAGTGGGAATCTTCGCACCTCCAGCATTTTGTAGGTCAGAGAGCTGATGCCGTCCTTCTTCATTGTGTTCTTGGTGTTCTGGATCTTGTTAAATCTGAAAAGAGACAAAAAAATAATATATGCATCGCTTACATGGCCTATATTACGCTATTTTCTGATGCTAAAATGTTGTTTCTTCATCACAAACAGACCTGAGTTGTGTTTTGTTTCATTCACACATTTCAACTTGTGATGCTCCACTGTGTTTTTAAATTCCATGCACCTTCACTAGAATCATTTGGATAATTTCAGCCCATATTTTCTAAACTAAAGGTAAAAATTAGCTTGAAAACTACCACTTTATGATAAAACGAGCTGGAACAGAGCATTGAGATTTGAAGATGTAGTGAGTGAATGAAACAAAACGGCGCTTCAGGTATATTTTTGAGGAGGAAACACAAAAATCAGAAACAATCCTCAGACTTGACTTAAAGCATCAATACTGGGGGCTGATATCGCCGTAATAAGCAACCCTCAACTCTATATAGTAATATTATTTTGTGTAGTAATGGTCCAAGCGGATACATCCTATATTACTCAAGAGGTCGAGCTTAAAAGTTTGAATTGAAGGATAGACATAAAGTAAAATCAAATACTGCGTGATTGCTTTAGACTGACAACATTGCTGCAATCCGTGTGCAATGGTGGTGCAAGACAAAGAGAAGTTCATTTCCCTTTCTGTCCAACAGGTGGTGCTAAGACTTCACCCTGCACTTCTATAAAATCTCAGTCAATCGCTGCACCCTTGCTGCTTATTCATATCGTCACCTTCCTAAAATAATCGCCCAAGTCACAAACGCCTAAGTTTATTTTGCCATAATTTATGCCATAATTTCAATTTTGGGGGGAGTATTTTGTATTTCCTGAAAAACCTGAAAAAATGACTTATACGATTATTTTAGGAAGGTGTCGATATGTTCTTGCCTAGTGATGTTGCTAGAAACTCTACATCCAGAAAGTTACATATTGTAGCTTTACATAAAATAAATGCACAATACTTATAATAGTTTTAGTACATTGCAAAATTCAGATAGATTGAATCAATGCTTAATACACTATGAATTGAAAATGACAGGAAATAACAGATCATAACCACTTCTAAACCAAGATTGAATCAGTTTGGGGACAAAAAAACGACTACCGTACGCTCGCCGCAGTTTGATAAGCACTACATTAGACTGACATGTTCATTGAGCGAGCGGGACAGGGCTCCTCTGCGTTCAACAAAAGCCTCTTCTTAATGATCTTCTGCAGGACCAGGATGTCGGCTTCAGACCAGTGCTCCTGTCAGCGCGCACGCCTCAACATCTATTTCTGTACAAAAGAATCAAACGGGGCCCCTATGGCATCAATGGAGGCAGGAAGTTCTCCTCAAGCGTCTGTCTGTAGAGGATGGATATGATGTGCGGACTGAATGTACGGATTCGAAATAGGTGTTTTAAAAGTGAGAGGGTCAGTTAAGTAACGTACATAGTTGCATAGAGGGAGTCATTTTGATTAACTGTACAATTAACACCATTTTGTGTTTCTAATTATTGTCCCAGTCAATTACCAGCATGGTGTAACTGAAAAAAATACATCAAATTTAGTCTAATTATTTTTTTTCATGCATTGCACAAAATTGATTCTTGTGAGTTTTAAGTCACGTTAGAAAACCTTCTCACAAATATACCTGGAATTTTGTTTTGTTTCATTCACAAATGCTTAACGCAAATCCTGCAAATTTATTTTTTCGTTTGCTATTCTAACTTTTGATGTCATGTTGTAACACAGGAAGTGCTCCACTGGGTTTTTAAACTTCACACGTCTTCACTAGAATCATTTGGATCAGGATTACTCAAACAAAACACAACTCTGCAGATATTTTGGATGAGGTAACAACATTCTAGTACATAGTTTTTTGTGGGGTTTTTTTGTGTTTGTAATTTTTGTCCCAGTCAATTACTAGCATGGTGTTATTGAAAAAAAAATACATAAAATTTTGTCTTGTGAACTTTAAGCCACCTTAGAAAACCTTCTCACAAAAATACCTGGAATTTTGTTTTGTTTCATTCACAAATGCTTAATACAAATCCTGCAAATTTAGCTTTTCGTTTGCTATTCTAACTTTTGATGTCATGTTGTAACACAGGAAGTGCTCCACTGGGTTTTTAAACTTCACACGCCTTCACTAGAATCATTTGGATCAGGATTACTCAAGCAAAACACAACTCTGCAGATATTTGGATGAGGTATCAACATTCTAACGTGGTTTAAAGCTCACAAGAATCAATTTTGTGCAATGCATGAAAAAAAAAAAAGATCAAAACATGACTAAAAACAAAGTTGTGTTCACTGCATCTCTGTTGTTGTGTGCGTTGCAATGCATAATCCAACAACATGCACTGGTATAATTGTACAGTCTACAGTAATTACCTCAGTTTGTTGTACTGTACTCAGATCAGAGCCAAAGAGCGCGCCATTGTTTTACATATTCATTAGCCTCATTTCTACATCTCATGCTAACTGGGCTAAGCTCCAGTTCGAATCCCACTGAGGCATTGTGGGAAATATATGTGAATCATTTAACAATAGCACAACAAAGTCCCGAGAGATATTTACTTACACCGAGCTGACCTACTTAACCTCGGTGTAAAAATGTCAAAACAACACGCATTTAGCCGGTTTCTAGAGTAAAAACGCTCCCATTTGCGAACACTAATCTGGGCAGGTAGCATCTTTCATAATGATAAACAAGACTGGTTTTCTATGGGACTAAAGCTCCATTTCTCATTGCTATGCGCGGCCACTACCAGAATGGACTCCTCCTGCCTCAGTGACTGCACCGTATAGTGAATGAGAATATAGCTGGTTGAATACTGATAGTCAACATTCATCACACAGAGGAGAGACTATGCACTTTCCCTTTAGTAAACAAGGGACACTGCACCGCTGCTACAGATAAAGTCCCCCGAGAGGCCGCGGTATTAATCTCAATCCACAATGAACTAAGGCAAAACAAGGGGAAATAAAGGTTGAGTTTGCATGTTTGGTGTGAAAACGGGGCTTGGCACAGCAGAAGGTAGCACGGTTTGGTGATATGGCAATACGAAGCAAATCCACTATTTTGTTTAACGTGTCAAGTCATGATTCATTTGTTGTTTTATGCACATCTATGCTATAGGGCTGTGCAAAGTATCAAAATCAAATGCTAACTGAAACAAAAGTAGTACTGAAACTAGACACTATTTTGAGCAGGTATCATCACTAAAAAAGTCACATGACACAGGACATAAAATAACCTTTTCTGAATAGCTTTAAAATGATCTTCAGAACAAATCACATAGCCCAGTATACACCCATAAATGACTAAAAACCTATCTGGATGACTGAGGGATTACACAGATAAAAGGCATAATATAAAATAAACTACAATGATTTAATGTGTCCACAGGTGAGTCTCACACCTTCTCTTCCAGGTGGAGCCGCCCTATTGGTGGTTTCTTGTATTTAACTCACATGGTTCACTCAGAATTCTGAAAGCCACAGGCTGAAACGCGTCGGGACTTTTAAAGTTGTCCATTTTGACATGCCGTAAATTAATAAAGGCATTTTATTTTAACCGGTGAGTGTCTTGGATTTTTTTGCATCTTTAAACTGACTTCTCTTCCCCAAAGACACCACTGTGTTTTTTCTACTGTGTATTATCCTCTGGAGGTCTAGGAAGCGCTCCTTTTGAAACTTTTTATACTACAATGATTTAATATTGAAAATACTGTCTACATAAATATTATCATTGTAGTATCTTAATCAGCATTGAGTATATTGTCAATTCATTAGTATCAAAATGGAGTTTAAAATTTGAGTATCATCACAAGATTACTCATTATTCAAACACACATACGCTCACGCAGTCAGGCTCAGAATCAACGCAGCGGCTTTCAATAAAAAGTCAGCGTTTCTTTAATCAACTCGTTTTAGATCAATATTGCAATTTAAAATGTCCAAAATATAAAATAATGACTCAGGGGTGTAATAGATTATGTTCTACAGCAGACAAAAGCAATATGTCTTCTTTAAAGGCAATATAAAGAATTACACTAATCATCATAAAATTGAATTTGTGATCTTGCTCTCTGAATGTTTTTGGCATGCAGCCCATCGCTAGTTGGTACAGGATGTATTAGGGATGAAAATATTGAAATTACAAGATAAAGATTCTGTTTGGCAATGACAGCTGCACATGTTTGTAGCAGAATAGTCAAATAGTCACTTGGAAATGTTTGAAATTCAGTAAGGGCTTGCAAAGTGAACAGTGAGTAAATACAAAAATGGCACGTTTATTGAGTGGTAATAGCAGGGTTATTGCCTCATAGCACAAAGGTTACAGGTTTGTTTTTCCTCTGGGTGCTCACATGACCCCTATTACCAGCCTATACTTCTGTCAGTAAAGTCCAACTGAAATCTTGTGGCCAAATCTATTAAGGCTAAGGTTTACTTCACCAGCTTCACAAAGAACACAGATTTAGCACAAGATCTAAGTATGCAGAATGAAAATTAGAGACTCCCCATTACATATCATTTAAGCCTTGGGGGATTATGCAGATTTTATAATTACAGTTCTTACATTCTCAGTCACTTCCTTGAGAGAGTTACCGCAAAAATATATTGAGAATATATTGAGGTTTAGCTGTTTGAATGTACAGGTAGTTATTGAATTTTTGCAGAAAATTGTTCCCCTGTGAGTTCAGAGTTTAGCACAGACCACGTTATAAGGTTATCTGTGCAATATGCTGACAGCTTGAATTTTGGGCTCTATACTGCAACCATAAACTATATTTCATTGTACTATATCAGAGTACTGAAGTATTGAATACAACCAATCCAAATATTTATGCATCATAAGGTACTATTAGGCCTCATTCATCATCAAATGAACCCTGGACAATGTAAATTTCAAAGAAACCTCTTCAAAAATGTTTTAGTGTTCAAGAAAATAAGGGAGCAGGTCTATATTAGGATTTTTCAAAAGTCTAAAATAAGACTCAAGGCAAGAAGAGAACTCTGCATACCACTAAATAAAATAAAAATAGAATAAAGTTAGTACAATTAAGAACAATGTTGGTAAATCACATTTCACCTCAAATTATATGTATTGCAAACTTTTTTCAACTTGTAAAAGAGACAGAATACTTTGGGAAAAAAGGGCAGACATTTTCCTTTTTCTCCTGATTACACTTGTGCTGTACTTTACTTAACTCTGAACCCGTTCCTCACAAAGCTCCTTTAAGAACGACATTTCCTTTATAATGAGTGTCCGGAAAAGGCTGTAAAAACTCAGCTAATGGAGCTCTATTTTCTGCTCCCGACTGCGACCATGAATAATGTATAGGGCCCAAATAAATGGCGTCCACGTTGGTGTCACCTCTTGTTGTGGAAGTGAGCTACAGTGACTGGAGATAGGGGACAAGGGGAGGAGAAAAAAACAAGCAAGCAATGGGTACAAAAGCTTAGATCAGTGTTGCATTCTTTACTTGGCGATAATGTGGAATTGGGGTAAAGAAGAATAAACCGTTTCTTAAAGAGCGGACATCATGCAAAAATGTACTTCTTGGAGCTCCCCACTGTGTTGTAATGTTGTACCCTCATCGAAAACATGCCTGAATGCCATTTATACGTCATCCATGCATGTTTGAGTAATCTTGTGATCTCTCCTGGGCACTATTCAAACCCTTCTTATGATTATTCTTATATGTCAAATTCCCAGATATTTACAAAAGGATGATAGAAAACAATACATTACAACTTCACAAACCTGTGCGATTGTGCTCTAAAGATTGTGCTCTGAGTAGGGAGTCTTCAAGCACCAAAAACTATTACTGTGCTCTAAAAAGTAAAGTGTGAAAACTTGAATACCGTATTTTTCAGGCTATAAAGTGCACCGGATTATAAGGCGCAGTATCAAATAATATGTCAGTTGTGTCATTGTCCACACATAAGGAGCATCGGATTATAAGGCGCAATAAGAGAAACAAAACGTGTGTCGGATAAATCGAACTTTATTCAGGTAATTTACAATAACTCTCAGTTGTAGCTAACACAAAAATACAAGTTTAACAGTTGGGTGATTTCGGCATCAAACATGCCCGGATCCCTAATGCGCACGGGTTATAACTCGTGCTCACAGGTTATAACTCGTGCTCACAGGTTATAACTCGTGGCCATGTATTAATATCTTGTGCACCCGCCTTATAATTCGTTCCCACGCTTATTATTTTTATATTCACCACGTCCCTTCTACGGCTCCGTACAGTTGCCCTATATGTCGCCAACATATTACTCCTCCTGACTCGCCCACTAATATGTTATTAGCCGTAATGTGGACAACATAAAATCGGTTGGAGGTTAAACACAACCAAAGGTCATACATAAGGCCACTGGATTATAAGGCCACTGTTGATTTTTGAGAAAATGATTTTAGATGCGCCTTATAGTCTGAAAAATACGGTAAATTGATGCCATTTCTAGTAGGATTTTGCATAAGATAGATATTTGTCAAAATGAGTGCTGCAAAATACTAGAGAAAATGTTATAGTAGCCATGTAATTGTCAAAAGTTTGAAGAGCGAACTGTAGACTCACTATTATCAATATAAAAAGTAGTCTGTCTTAATGAGGCAGGGGGGCTAAGAGCTAAATTTAATGTCAAGTCATCTGCCTTACAACTGGAATAATTGCTGCTTACTGCGCAATTAGCAGATATGTCATTACATAATCAGTAAATACAATTATGTTATTACTGTAATTTACTTAATTAAAATGTTTATGTTATAGAGTGAGTTTACAGTGACTAAAAGAAATAAGCTGGCTGGGAGTCGCTGAAGAAATAATAGAAAAATCAGTAAATGAAAAAGGATTAAGAACTTTCCAGGTAGAGGATCTGCCACCTCCTCATCTCCATGGAGAAGTTATTAGTCATAAATATAACATTGAAGAGTCTTTTTTCAAGGTATTTTCAACAATAAAATGCCATAAATGGAATAAAATAAGTTGTATGCCACATTCCTGGCAAAGCAATAATATCTTCATAGAGACAAGCAGCTGGAAGACCCTCGTGCAGAAAAGTCACATAATGCACCTTTATTTTTTGCCTATTTTTATATGTATAGGTACTTTGCAGTGACATCAAGTTCTGCATGCAGCGGTGGACAGTAACGAAGTACATGTAATTCGTCACTGTACTTAAGTAGCATATGCATGTATCTGCACTTTACTCAAGTAATTTTATTTGTTAAGACTTTATACTTTGGCTTGACTACATTTCAAAGCGATACTTATTACTTTTCACTTCGTTACTTTTACATTTCCCTCTCGTTCCATTTTTTTTAATCAACGCTAAAATACAATATTGAAAGGTCAAAGTGTAACGTGACATGACCAATCAGAGCTCAGCGTGGTATGACCTGCTGTGCTTCCTGTCGTCGACTCATTGACTCGCCATAGTTGAATGGCAGAGAAGTTGGTCGACGTGAGTGAAACAGAATGTGGGAGCTTCAAAATGCCCCAGGATTTAATGCTAAAACTATGGCTGCACCTGTAGATAGCTTGTATCAACACCCCTGGCCGTATTTGGCAGAATTGTTTGAATTTCAAGAACAGAAAAATAACTCGTATTATTTCAAATGTCTTCTCTGCCTACCGAAGAGCACCTCACTCTCATCATTAAAGAATTCACCATCAAACTTTAAAAAACACGTTGAGGTAAGTTCGCCGTTTGATGAGTAACCGAGGGGTTTAACATACAGTGTGTACACCAGTGAACTATACCACATTGCAATACATTACATTTAACAGACGCTTTTATTCAACGCAATATACTAGTTTCCAAATTGCTATCTGTTTGAGGATGCTAAGCGCCAGTTTAACACAGGAGCCCAATTGCACGTCAAAAGTTAAAGGCGTTCGAGGTGCCACTTCCAACCACGAAACTATTTATTTGATTTGATTTAATATGAATACATTTTGACTTTAAGGTAACAAAAATCCATCCGAACCATAATTATACTTCAGTGGGTCTAGTGCGTCCACCACTGTCTGCATGTATGTCTATAGTGGTGTGATCAGCTAATGCAGGGTGACACAAAGCACACATTAGCAAATCAAAAAAGTTTTAACATGCTCTGAAAACTTAAGAAAAAATTCAAAATGGATTAAAAACACACAGAATTTTAGGAGGTGAGACTGCAATTTGTTTGTGTGAGAAAGTTGTTTAAGAAAATAAATCATCTCAGCTATTGTAGTTCCAGGTAAATCAGCTCTTTATGGTCAGATTGTGTTAAAATCTTCGTCTCAGATTAAAGTCGAATCTAAGTAACAGATCTTGAGACAAAGTAGAACCTCAAAGTATCAGTATGGCTTGACCCACTATTACAGAAGCCAGACTCTGTATTCACCAAACTCCTACAGTCCTACCATATTGTGTTTGTATAAACCACAACATCATCCAATTTCACACATGACTTTTGTTGCCGGCTTACAAAGAAAAATCTTCTTATAGCCCAGTTTAGTTTGCTGATCCTTCCCCCACCTCTGGCTGAGCTGGCTTGTATATGTCATCTCTCTACTCTATAATCATGTCATCTGGGATCAAACTAAAGTAATACACCCCCCGTGGAGTTCATCAGATCTGGCTTTTCTTTTGGGACTGTCCGAGTATTGATTTGTGTCCGCGAGCAGGCATCACTGGCTGACCTGCCCAGCCCTGGAAACTGAAGAGAATAGCGCTCTGTAATCCACCTTTAAGCTTCTTATTGTGAGGTGGTATATACTGTAGTGGTTAATACGCTCATCTGCTCTTATTAGGATCTATTTATCACGCTATCAAATCATATTAATAATCCTAGCGTGAAAAACATTTGCTTTATTAAATTGGTTGAGCTAACTTTAACCTAACATGGAAAATTTGGTACTTTAGAGACTATTAAATTAACAAATATGCAAACAGATCCGTGCATATTTAGTTCAAAAACCACTTTTGAATAGGCAAGTAGATCGATTTGGGTTTTTTCAATTGTTAAAAATCCAGACTGATTGATTTTTGGGCAGTTATGCTGACAGATTTTGATAACTTCCACTCAAAAAATATTACTTGCAATGAAAACTAATGAAAATGTGTCTATGCTTTTTATGACTCTGCTTAATTAAACAATAATAAGCAAAGGTAATCTTAATAGAAATTATTTTCAGACATCCGCAACCCATAATGGAGAAGTGTAATCTCATTTTGGGAATGTCATTATTGCACTCGAGTGTTAAAATAAAGCTTTATGCAGCAATTGGTGAGCACGAACCATATATCTGCAGGAAATGGTTTAAGGTTTAGTCGTGGTCCTCATCTAGCCCTGGTTTAGTTCTGATTTAGTCCTAGTTCTGTCCTGGTTAAGTCCTAATTCAGTCCTAGTTCCGTCCTGGTTAAGTCCAGATTTAGACCTAATTTACTTCTGGTTCAGTCATGGTTTAGTCCTGATTTAGTCCTGATTTAGTCCTGATTTAGTCCTAGTTCAGTCCTGGATCAGCCCTGGTCTAATCCTGGTCTAGTCATGGTTTAGTTCTAGAGTAATCTTGGTCTTTAATGTTCAAATCGTGGATCTACCTTCATGGATTCCTTGAAAACCAGCTCAAAAGTCCCCTGAATTGTACCCTTTATGAAACTAAATTACTTAATTATAAACAAAAAAATATAAAATAAAAATTATAAACATATAAATGAACGCGCTCGCTCTCCGCCACAGTCCATGAAACTCCAGTAAGTACCGGTACTGGAAAACTAGATTTTTCGGTTCCTTTGCTTTAATTAAAATCCGAGGCCTGTGGTTGTAATTGGACCAAACTCTATTTAAAATCCACACCTAAACAAAGCCGGTGTTTAGCCTTGACAGAGGTTGCAGTAATAGTGGAAAAGCATTACATCAGAGTTGCACACTGCTGGAATATTTATGTTTGGAGAATACAGGAAAAGCAGAAAACAAGTCTTGATGTGACTTATTTAGAGTGTCCTTGTGTCTTCATGCATTTCAATGGAAGCACATATGAATCAAATACATTCTTTTCTCAGTTGTGTATAAGACAAGAGCAATTCTGGACATTTTTAAGGTCAGAGTTGGGTAGAGTGGCCAAAATTGTACTTAAATAAAGGTAATGTTATGTGGTAAAAGTATTTGTACTCTAGTAACTGTCTGGTCATAACATCTGATTTATAATTTAAAGCTGAAGTAAAAAAATAATGCACATAATCTGGTATTTTCAAAGTACAAAGCATAAAAAATTATACTAAATTATACTAAAATTATACTAAATCGTATTTGAAGAGGAGGCACTTTGAACATATGTTGTTTTGTGTTTCTGTTTAGTTTTACAAACGTCAAAATCATTAAAAATAAAATTAAAATCGACAAAAAGCTTTGTCACTTGTAACAGTAACCAAAACCTTTACACAAGTAATGAAGCATACTGTGAAACAATAAAAAATATCATCAAAGTAGAATTAAAAGTATCGTGTCTGGTAACTAATACTAAATTCAAATTGCAAAAAAAATTACATATAACTGCATATTACCCTCCACTTGTTAAGCGTATAAGTGTCTGAGTTTACAGAGATTATAATGTGAGTTAGTTAATTAAGAGGCTCTTATAATCTTAACTGTGCAATTGTATTTGTTAACTCACTTGCATTATGAACACTCTTTATAAGATCCCACCAGCACCAGCGCCTTTACATATTTAATGAAACTGTATTAGAAATTATAAAGGCAGTCATCCCAGTGAGGTCTGGAACAGAAATACTACTGTACATGTTATTAGGCCCACTAGTATTTTCATTACCCTTTTTCTTTATTTAAAGGTTTTACATTATGCAAAAATGACTCTTGTGAACTTTAAGACATAGTATCATGTTGTTGCCTCATCAAAAACATACCTGGAGTTGTGTTTTGTTTTGTTCATATCATACATTATATTACATTACATTACTTTATATTATACATTGCACTTTTAACTCGTAAATATTTATTGTATTGTATATTTGTATATTGTATAGTTGTTTTAACTTTAACAGGTATTTTGCCATCAGATGTTCCCCCTGTGGGTGTCACCTGATGGCCACAGATTACCAAACTAACAGTGTTACAACATTACATTACATTACATTATACATTGCACATTTAACTTGTAAATATTTATTATATTTTATATTTGTATATAGTACAGTAGTTGTTTTGTGTTTGTGTTGTTCTACAGATGGAAATTAGCTCCAAGCTACAATCTGGTACAAATAAATAAATAAATAAATAAATAAAGTTCACACATCTGAGTAATCTTTTATTATTAAAGCACCTACATCTCCAAAGCTCAAAATGCTCTTTTCCTCCTTGTGATGTCATATTGGTGAAGTTGTTTTTGCTTTAGCTTTAGTTCAGCAGAGACTGGCAATTCCATGGCTGAATGGTGTATGGAGTTTAAAACACAGTGGAGGATTTCCACATGACATCACAAGGTGGAAAGTGTTTTCTGTTTGAACTCAAAATAGCAAAAAGTCAAATATGCAGGATTAACATGTGTGAATGAAACAAAACACAACACCAGGAATGTTTTTGATGACGAAACAACATTATAACATCAGAAAATCACCTATGGGCCCTTTAACCAAGTTCAAATGAAACTATTTTTTGTAATGCACCAAAGCAGTGTCTCCATTGCAGCGAGCACAGTGTTGAAGGTGTAAAACTACCACCGCCGTAACACTGAGCTGCTCTTGGTGCAGCAGCAGCAGCAGCAGCGGCGTGTGCATGGACAGTGATGCAGTACCTCTGGGGGTTGGGCTCGTTGTGCTTGTCTCTCTCGTGTTTAATCATTCGGTAGCGGCCGATTCGAACGTCCGGCCTGGACACCTTCATCCCGTTCAGAGTGATCCTGGAACAAATAAAGCAAAACAACACCAATTAAACACGGAGCTCCAGCAGAGTGTGAGGAGGAGAGGCCAGCGGAAAGGGGAGAGGATAAAGGGAAACTCAAGGAAACAGGGAGGAGATCATTATGTCCATATCAGTTATTCACAATTACTCTATTTCTATTTTTTTTTTACTTGTTTCCTTTTTCTGATTGTTGTAACATTAATGGCGACTAGATAAGTGAGTGGAGGGTCTGAAAAGATCTACATGAAGACATTTCATCTCCAAAAAATACATTTCTATTGAGAAAAGAAGATGACATGACTAAAAAAAGGAATTTAATTGAATAAATGAAAGACTGACGTGTATACCGCACTGGGCAACATTTCAGCCAAAGCAATAATTGAGAAAACCACTGGACAAAGCCTCAACAAGAAAACTTACATAGTGCAGCTTTAACTGTGGAGATACGCTGCTATATGCCCACTGTTTGTTTGGTAATTTATTCTATAAGTGGTGTATTTATTTTGAGCAAATGTTGACACCACAGCTGTAATTGCAAATACATTAAATAAATAATATAAAATATTTGAATAAAAAGTGTAATATTGACAAATCATGCATAAAACCACATAAAGTGTTTATTCCTAAACCATCAAATAGAAACAGAATCACAAAAACCTCTTAACAACATTAATTACAGTATTTACATGATATAACATCTAGACTTGGCTATAAATATACAGTTGTAGGTGGTGAAAGTCTGAACAAAATACCGCCCGTGTCCACTAGGAGTCTTAGATGCATTTCAGTCAACTGGGATTGAAGTTATTTGCTAAATCACTGACCTATGAGTTGATTTGAACTTTATGCAAAGGCCCAATCACTGAACACGATTTGACGCTTCAGAGGAACAGCTCCATGTAAATACTTTGCCCCAAGGCTCCAACCACAGCTCTGCTCTAAGTGTCAGCGAGACGACAAACTCCAACACAAAAACAGGGTGTTGTTTTGGAGAAAAAGAATGTAACAGAAATAAAAAGAAATAGTTGATTATTATAATATTCAATCAACTAAAATATTATAATTGAAAACTAACATTAATTTTTAAAAAGCCCATAAAAACACACAAACTTTGGTTAAGTTGGTGTTTTGAGTCTCAGATGAGCTCAGTCCTACTCAGAATGAGACTCACATAACCTCTCATTTGGGTTGCCAGTTTCACTGCTGAATTTCAGTTGGCTGAAACTTAAAATCCTGCTCTCTGATCTGAATAGTCACTACATAAACCCCACCACCAACAGACAATTATTATTCAGTGTTAGTGCAGCCTCTGCAGCTCAGGAGCTTTCACATGAGGTGTGGCCTCTCTATTTACTGATGATGAGAAAAACATGTATGTGTCCTTGATATGAAGGTTAAGGCTCTGGCAACCCATGCTCATTCGTGCCAGTAGTTTCTTTTTTAAACTAGCGAGAGTGCAGGGTACATACTGTGCTTTTAGATTAATGAGTACACTTTGAATAAGAATCTACTGAACAGAATAATCTGTAGCCATCTTGATCCTGCAAGGCAATGCTATAAAATAAAAGCAACATTTTAACTACAATGAAAAGAATCCAGGACTTTGACATGAAGTTCATGGACTTGAGTGGTTTTGCAGTGTGAGGATCAGAGGGTGTTAAAGTTTAACCAAAGCGTGAGATCAGACTGAGAGCTTGAGTGGAGTCTGGAGTATTACTGCTCAGATGGAACAGGGCAAATATATCCACTGAGTGTTTGGGCTCAAGCAACAACAACTCAAGACAGTATCACAGATAACACTTAAGCCACACTGACAAACACAAACTGTTCCATCTCACCTCCAGCACTCTGCTCTGCTCACAAATGTACGCTGTCGTAGCATGTTGTGCTTTGAAAAGAAATCAACATGAAAAGGGGCTAGACTTGCTGAGATGCACTAAGCTTGGAAAGGCAATGTTTGATCTGTGCTGTTGACAAAGTTACATCATAAAACGGGTTAAACACAAAACCAGGACTCACTCGGAACTGGAAGTCAGAAGGAAACAGCTCAGAGGCTTTTAGGAAAGTTTGGGACTGTAGTCGTGTGGATCATACAGGAGCCACCTTATGCATCTGAGGAAACTGTAGATTGCACATATGGTCTAAGATTTTTTTTCTGATGCATTTAAAACTGTATTGATTCCTTGTGCTTTTCTCATTTCGTGCTGTAAATGAAACTGCAAATCCATAAAGGAACAAATTGCTCTCTAAACACATACTTTATCTACACACAAAAGTTATATACTCGGGTGTAGTTTAAACAGTTTAGTTCAAACAAGGCTCCAAAGTGTGTTTTAAGTGAGGCATATTCTGCTGACATTGGCCACTTTTTGGTTCACCACCCGTCCATCACGCAGTAGGGAGATGGAATTAAATAATCAACCGAGATAAGCTTAATTCACTAAATATGCTTGATATTACATGTTTCAAATCCACATGCTCTGAATATCTAAGCATTAAAAATTCACATCTGAAGTCTCCCTCACAGTCCTGGAGTCCATTTTCTTGCATAACATCCCAGTATTAGAAAACGGGGACTTTATTTACTGGAGGACTCTGGGCCAAAAGGGCTGTATTTGCTCATCTGTCAATGTGACATTTTCTGAGATGAATAAATAAGACTCCAAAATTGCTTTTCACAAACTGCACTGACAAACAACATGCAGAGAAAAATATGTGCTGCAAAATATACTTTTGTTCAGAGGTACATTTGTAAAGCAGCCACTGTAGATTCATGTTTTTTTAAAAGCGCAGGAGAATGTTGAAGTATTAGGTTCATAAAAATGTACAATTTAAACATAATATTTGCTAATGAGTTCTCAAAATGTGGCGTAACAGGAAGCAACTTTCACATTATTATTGATTTTGTATGACCCAAAATATGTTCTTGGGCAAATTTCAAACATGATGGACACCGATATTGCAACATGGCAGGAGATTTAGAGGTTTTGGATCATAAACATGGTAAAACTGAAGCAAAGTTTTGTTAAAATGCATTCTTGGTTGACTAAAGACATGTCCTGCTGATCTATTAGTCGATAGAAAATGGGGCGTGGAAAAAACTCTCAAAAATCTGATCAAAAATTCACTCCAATGACTATTTATGCAGAAAGAAATACTAAGACACAATGTATTTATATAAAGACAGATTAGACTTGAATCTTATTACAATTTTGTTTTAGGTAACTCAATTCTTTCTAGCGTTGTCTCATATAAATGTATTTAATCTACATAAAATAATGAGTTAACAAATACAGATTTTGGTTCCCTAAGACACCACTGACCGATTAAAAGAGAGAGAGAAGATGCAAAAGTATTTATTTACTCCCATTCAACTACTCTAGAAAGAAATACTAAATTTTTCAACTATTCGCACACAACAGGTTTAAATAATCCCATTCTCACTTTTATGTACCTATAATCTACACTCAGGGAGACTTTAAACATGCTATGACTCCATCTCTTGTTTATAATAACTTTAAACCTGCAAGTTTTAGTTTTATTGATCAGTTAAACCCCCCGCAGTATTCTTCTTGATTGGCTGTTGGAGAGTTTTTGCAGTGACATTATAAGTGGCCATAAGGCTGGACTCTAATGCTCTGCGGGGACGGGCCAGTGAAGGTGTTTTATATCACTCTTTAGGGGGGTTTAAATGACATTTTCCATATAATTTTTTCATAGAAAGTGGTAAAATGAGGTGGCTCATTGGAGATGGAGCTGTTACTGTCGTTATAAGGTGAATAAAAGTCTTTTATAAATACACGGTTAATGATGGTTACTTCATTGGGCCTGGACCAAAAAGCAGATGGTGGTTTTATGGTGTAAATCATGTCAGTAAATACTAATCGACCATTATATAAACCACAAATAGATGAAGCGCAGTGTTGCCATAGCGCTCAATGTCAAATCAATGAAAAATCCTGCTTACAATAAGAATGCATGTTTTTCAAGGTACAGAAAACAACCTAATTATCGGATATATCAGCCACATTAAGCGACCTCTTGTGGCAGACCCCCCAGTGGGACCGCTACATAATGTACTTTTCAGTCTGCGACACATTTCCTGAGAATTAAAAAAAGAAAATGCACATAGACTTTAAATTCTCTTCCACCTAAATCATATAAATAAAGAGATTATTGCAATTTAGGCAATGCAAAATTTGAAGCACTATATATTGATACAGAGAAATATAATGATAAATGATAATCCTGAAACTACTTTATGAAGTAAAAAAAGTAAAGCAAGCACATCCCAGTTAACCATTTCTTAAATACAGCATCATTGAAAAGCAAGTAACGGAAGCAGAGCAGAAACCTCCCCAGTATCGCAACAATAAATACTGCATCCTCAAATATATTGTTCCAGCTTCATGTATCGAACGATAAGTCAATAGTAATTATCATAACAGGCGTGTTGCAAGTGAATGGAAAGAAAATGGGCCGAGGAATCCAGTGCTGCAGAGGAGATGGGAGATGGGAAAAGAAATCGTTTATAGAGCATTTTCACATGTTGAAATGGTTTATGCAGGTAAACTATTTATTTATTCCTCTTTCAACCTCGTGTGGTAATCCATGGGTTTCAGAGGGATGAAAAATAAGGATGCTTGGCGTTGCAATTAACAGTTTAAAGGTACATTGTGTAGCTTTTCTGATCCGTTTTTTCCATGTTATGCTATTGTTATGCGATTATTCTATGTTATGCGATGTTATTGCTTTATCTAGAATGTTTCCCAGTAAGGCATTAAACCTTTCTATCTTCATGGAGACCAAAACAGACTAAGTTACAGGTCAGATCTATGGAGATGCAACACTTCGCTGTCAGAATTCATGTTTTTCTTGGTATTTTGGCCAGTGAAATTACGACTGCGACTGAATAAATGCAAGGTAGAGCAGCTTAATGTCATGTCATTTGTAGTCTGTTCTTTGCTATTCACATGTTGTCCCTTGTCCCACTCCCCTTCTTGGGGAGTGTAACTGTTTCAGATGTTGCTGTTCCAGTTTGGACCGCGGTGCCCCCTAGTGTCCAGGACCTGGACCCCTCCCTCCTTCATGTCCTGGATTAATCTGTCCTCGTCCTGTTAGATCAGTAGTTTCCTTCTGCCAATAGCTTTGGTCTACAGATTTACAACCTTATTGGCAGTGGATTCGTCCTGACCATCTATGCCTGTCCGTCCATGGGAGTGGATCTCTCCTTCACTGTGGTTCTCCTCGAGGTTTCTCGGTTTTTTCCCACTGGGTATTTTTTTTGAGTTTTTCCTTGCCGAAGAAGGAGGGTCTAAGGACAGGAGATGCTGGGACAATTATCCATTGCCTGCTTGTTGTTGGACATTCTGTATTTTTGAATTATTAATTAATTACGAAAACAATATGAAGTAGCTGAATCTTTTGAATGGTGAAGTAGATAGATAATAGATTTTGTATTCCCCTTCTCACATGTGTGTAAAACGATACAAGCCCCACACAGACAGAGCTGTCCCTACAGTTATTATCAGAATAAAACTCTTACATAAACACAGCCTGGGGGATTTCATTACAGTGTCCGGCCCAATAGTCTGACACCATGTCCGCTTGAGAAACCTCTCTTTGGACTGTCCAGCACCGCTCTTAAAATATCTCCCTTCTTCTCGTATCATCGACCGTGAAAAGTCTAAGTCCGTGTCCTACAGGCATGGATTTCTGCGCGCAATACAGTAACACATAAAACCAGCTATAAACTAACAGAGGAGAGGAAGTGCGCTCGGATTCATCAGTGGTTAGACTAACTCCAGTATTCCCAGCAGTGCAGTTAATTGCATTAGGCTGATATAGGACTGGAAAGGAGATAAGACCAGTGTTCTGCCTGAGCTCCTATAGTGAGATCAAATGAGACAGCACAGAGGGGTAGTGGGGTATAAAGGAGGAGGAAGCTGAATGAGGAGTGGAAAACATTGATTTCTCTACCTGGAAGTGTCAACTTTCTAGATTGAAGATATGTTGTTATGACACTGAGAAACGTGTTCTCCATCATGGACACTCCTGCTCAGCCACTGCACCAGATTACAGA
Organism: Scartelaos histophorus; assembly: GCA_000787155.1. NCBI lineage: Eukaryota > Metazoa > Chordata > Actinopteri > Gobiiformes > Gobiidae > Scartelaos > Scartelaos histophorus. The sequence continues at coordinate 3,658 of JACN01070062.1, read as the reverse complement.
ATGACAGAGGAGCTCATTCTCCAAAAGGGAAAGATACGGGACTACACTCACACCATACTCCATACAACCGTGCAAAAACTCACCAGTGTATAACTCAGCGGTCCCCAACCTTTTTTGCCCCACGGACCGGTTTAATGTCAGACAATATTTTCAGGGACCGGCGTTTAAGGTGCAGCGGATAAATACAACAAAATAATATGATATGAGCTGCATTCCAAGTGGCGAAGCAGTTTTGAGGGCTTCATTGCCTCATTCGAGAGCCGGTTGCCGCATATTATGCAGAGCGGGCTCGGTGCGTGGGAATCTCCTGTTGGGATAAATCCGTATTTTAAGTAGGACTCCTGATATTGTCTATTAAATGTAGCTTTCTTTTTCTTGGAAGTCGTCGGCTCCTCTTCTGTCTCCTGGCTGGGGCTTTTCCCCTTTGCAAAGAAATTTTCCAAAGACGTTAGTTTTTTACTCATTTTGCTGCTCCTGGGTTTTATTTTAGCGCTGACCGAGAAGAGTGAGTGATCAAGAGTGACATAGACGGATGTAACAGAGAATCGGCAATTTTTCAAAATAAAATATCTTTCAGATTCTGAAATAAATAAAGTTATTTATCCTTTCTGTGCGGCCTGGTACCAAATGACCCACGGACCGGTAGTGGTCCGCGGCCCGGGGGTTGGGGACCGCTGGTATAACAGATAAGATGAGGAGATGACGTACAAAGACAGCAACCAGACATTAATCATACAAAACTGTATCATGTATAATCATATAGGATGTCATCACTACATTAATCATACAAAACTGTATCATGTATAATCATATATGATGTTATCACTAATTTTGAGGGTGATAACATCCATTGTAACTAGGGACCTTTCTGAATAAAAGTGAGGAGGCGTCATTGGGCTTCAGGACGGATAGAGGTTGTACCTGAAGTGACGCTCTCTGTTCGCTCTCCTCGCGAGTAAAACTGATTAATCTCTTGTCTTTCTTCTTGTATTTTATAATGTTTAGGTGAGCTTAAACCTAACACCCAGTCAATCACTATTTCATCTTTTCACTTTTTCTCCTTATCCACTTCTTGTATATAGCTTTTATATAGGCATATATTTTGTATTCGACAAAGGGATTGTCTCAGAATTGTACCTTCTTCCTATTAATTTATATAAGAGGGGTCCATGAGAGGCTACTTGTCCCTTTCTGTTGATGGGCCTGCATTTGTATAATAACGCCTTGCTACATTTGCCACTATCCAAATTTGCAAAACGATGCAGGGGAAACAAGTTGTCCCTGAGTTGATAGAATCTGACATAAGAAAGGACATCTAATATGAAAAAGCAAGCAGAATTTACGCGTGAATCATGTGCACGGATTTAAATAAGTAACCTCAAAACTTAATTATAGCACCGCACTAAACATTGCTTCTAATGTAGTGCTTCGACTTCATTTACAAGTTGCATTCAGCCTGAAGCTCCTTGTCTGTTCTCCATCTTCCTGAGCACATATTTGCAGCCCCTATCAGAGCTGTAATGAATGTTTACTCGCAGTGACATCACCGGTTTATCAGACTAAACAAAGAGAAGTGCCTCCACGCTTCATCAACACCTCACTAAGGCTCCTCTGACAGATACAAGACCAGACAAGCAGTGATTCCTATCCTAAACAAGATGGCTTTGACTTAATGGAGCGAACCGGGATAGCAGGATATTTGATTATAATGACCACATGACCTTGCTCTTTCCCACTGCTTCTTCTGTTGTAGTCACCTCATTTGCACTCACTATATTGTGTATTTACAGGCTTATGTGTGAAGATATTAAAGCTTAAAAATGTTGAAATTTATTTTGCAGTTATTGTGTATTATAGTTCTTTATGACTAGCAATTCCAGGGCTAAATATCAGCCTAAATATGCAGGATTTGCATGTTTTTGATGAGGAACATTTTAACATTTTAACAGTACCCAGAAAACAGCGTAATATGGGGCCTTTAAAGATAATCAACTGATATATTTTTGAGGACTTTGGCATTTGAGATATAGTCCTGATCCCCCATCTCCACTGCAGCAGCAAAACCATCAGCCTCCTCAGCTATGGAAGATAATTTGTTCCATCAGATTTTGAATTTTAAACGCCGTTGAATTTCTCCCTTTGAATTTTTTAAATCAGAAAAAAATTAAAATAAAATTTAAGTGTACTTTTCAATATGTTTCAAATTTAAAATGAAATGTCACCTTTAGATATTCACTGCGTATTTCCAAGCCCTGAATTTCAACAGTTAAAATTCAAAGCGTAAAATTCGCAATGAAAAATTTGCAGCAAAGATCCAGGATGTCAAGGCAGAAGCAATCGATCCAGAGTGAGTGAGGAGGACAGAGGCTGTTTCCTATTGGTCGTTCTCATCTGGGGGCAGGGTTTGAGGTTTGGATGAGGCTAATTCTGACCAATCAGATCGCTTCACTGCTCCATTTCCTGTTTGTTACTAAATTAGATCGGATTACTTTGGATTGATTGCTTCTGCCTTGTCATCTTGGATCATTCCTGCCAATTTTTTTACAGCAAATTTTACACTCTGAATTTTGACTGTTGAATTTGAGGACTCAAAAATATCTATGCTGAAGGTGAAATTTAAATTTTGAATTTGAAACACTTTGAAAATGTACATGTGAAATTTCAGCAATTAAAATTCATTATAAAAATTATTCAAACGAGTTTTTTCAGAGTTACAAAAATTCAAAGTGAGAAATTAAATTCGGTGTTTAAAATTCAAAATCTGATGAAACAAATTATCTTCCATACTCAGCCCATTCTTCTTTCCTTTCACATTCATGTATCTGCATATCACGTATATTAGAGGATCCAATTCCAAACAAGCACTACAAACCACAAAAAAAAAAACTGGAATTCCAAACAAGCACTACAAACCACAAAAAAAAACTGGTCTGTTACTGTAGACAAAAAAATAAATAAAAAAAGACAGGCAGATAAAAGAAGACTTTGTCCTGAGTGTACCTGCCCCCCTGCCCATGTCCTGTCCCTCTCAAAGGCAGATGAGGTCACAGATTTGACCTCTGACCTCTGTGGCTACAGATAAGTCCATCCTCTCAGACACGTCCAAGTGCCCTCACCTCCTCTCTGAACCTCCATCTGTCTGTACTTTAAATCTCCTCTTTTATATTTTGTCTCTATTTTAGTATCAGGAGAAACTGCACTCTGAACAAGCGAGTTTCAAATATTTACACTAAATGCTAATTACTAAAAACAATTACAATTATGTTTTTATTTTACTGTTATATGGTAACTCTCTTTAAAAGGAGAAATTTGCCAATACTAGAACTAACACAACTTTGCCGATAATGTAACAACTACTGCTTCCACTCCAAGTACTTTTAACTATTACTACTACTACTATGCAAAATAGATACAATCTTTCAACTACAGTGGTCTGGACCAAGTCTAGCACAGCACCCACTGTTACTGACAGGTTACCCAGCAGCATTATGGGTCAAATGCAGTGGACAAATTTAATTAACCAACAAGAAAATAGTATTTATAATGAATTCAGAAAGTAATATACACTTTCTTTATCATTCTACACTGATCAAATACATTTTTTTGCAGCACTTCTCTATTTTACTGTAAATGTAATGCACTTTGAATTGCTTGGCGT